>VYXC01009547.1:0-51675 GCA_013397175.1 Platysteira castanea
CCTAATACAGATGGTCTTCAATTTACTGAATACTGGAACTCTATTTCCTTTTCTATGTTTATTTTACTTTAAAATAACAATTTTTGCTTCAGCTGTAAGGAACTGACCCTGTATTTTCAGTGTCTTTTGAGGCAATGATCATTTAATGTGAAGCAGTTACAGTTCTTTTAAACATGACCTGGACATCTGATAAAAACATTTTTTGGATGTATCTGTTCTTTAAGTTACAAAGAAATCTCACTCAAAAAAGATCTATTCAAAGTGTCTCTGAAATCACAGTATTCCCTTACCAGTCTCATCATTACTGTGTAAGTGCTGATGCTTTCTTTTCCTTGCTGCAAAGTCTAGGAGACTTACAAAATGTAGGTCTTCCCACTTTTACTAAAGTCTTTGAAGTTTAAACTGTTTCACCAAACAGCTATAACAGCTTTCTGTTATTTTAATGCCTTATCAGTATAATATTCTATCATGTCATGAAATAATTTTCCCTTTTGCACATTATACAGATAGGAAGAGAAAGACTTTTGTTTTGTTTTGTTTTATTCTTTCTCATTTGGGTATTATTAGATAACTCCAGACTTTCAATGTATCTAGTTAATGATAGCAAAAATTAATTGAAATCTTCTAAATTCTATTAAAAGGCAGTGTTGTTTAATTCAACTGATAATTTTCTCTGTAGAGTTTCTTCCCTTCTTTCATTTATCCAAGTACTAAATTTCATTTAATATTTTCTGAGTAAGGACTGGTACTTATGAGGGGAGACAAAAAAAAAAATTTAGGACATTTAACCATTCAATAGTACTATTCTGTAGAAAATTGCAATGTTCGGGGAAAAAAAAAGAACACTTTAAAATGTTTGCTTTAATTACTATTTGTACTTCAGTTGTTTTCATCATTTGGAGCTGTAAAAGGTGATTTTTTTCCAGAATTTTATTAATTTATAATTTTATACTTTCTAAGTTCAAAGACATGACTTCATCATTAAAAGACTTTTAAGTATTTATCTTCTGTAGTGCTTTCTAATGTTCTGCTGAGTCTCAGTGCTTTTAAAATACTTAATAACCTGTGCCACAGAGTTCTACAGATTTAAAGATCTCGTAAAGAGTCGTCTCCTTTTGTTTTGAAATTGGCATCTTTTTTTGATGTTTCACGTTTATTTATCTGGGGAAACAACACTGCTATTCATGACCTTACATACTTTTGTCATATCTCATGTTCATCACTTTCCTGCCTTAAGGTAAAGAATCCCAAACCATTTCAGGGGATTGGAACAAGATGATCTTTAAGATCCCTTCCAACTCAAGTCTTTCTATGATTCTATGATTCCATGAACTACTATTGCATAGTCCTATTAAGTCTGTTAAGTATTTTCTTTTTGAATTCCTATAAGAACAGTCCTATAAAAACATGCCAACCAAACTCCAAACAGGGTTCCGCTGCTCAGCTACTACAGGACAATGGCACAGATACTACTGATCTACAGGCAGCCCTTTTAACACTGGCATACTGCCAGCTGCTCCTCTCTACCAGGCAATAATCATGGTCTTTCACCTCTGCTACACACCCATTGCTTTTTCTTATCTGCTTATGGTTTCTGCAGTAGCTGTGGTCTTCAAAAGAGTGGGACAGCAGTCTGTGTCCCAAAGCCTGGTTCTTGCTGCTTTTGCAGTAGACAGGACAGTCTGAAATGACAGCTGACTCTTGTGACAGCCTGATGCCAAGGGAACAGCTATAGCACCAGCCTGCTCCCCACTGTGGGCCTTCAGGCAGTTCTAAAATCCCCCTCAACCACGGGGAAATTAAGTCCTTCCAATACTACCTATCTTCTCTGTGTCACAGACACCTCAAAATCCAGTTTATGATTTATGAGCCCCTTGACTCATTCTTCTGGTTGATGCAGTATTTTTTAGGATCCTACTTGGGTCTTTCCATTATTGTCACCACACACATATTTTCTAAAGCTGACATTTTGTTCTGGTTTTCCATTTTTTTACATGTTACTTGTGTGTTGCCATGCAAACAAAAGTCTGCCCCAGTTATACTGCATGATTATTCTGTTGGGCTTGATGCAGGGGCCTCCAAATCAAGGTCAAAGGACAAGACTATTCCTTACACATGGTGGGATTTACACCAGGGCTTCCTTGTAGGCTTCCTACAGGGGTGTTATAACTTTTGGGAATGTATCCACTTACCCACACACCTCCCAGACTTTTGGTGCCCCTCCTCTTGAAGCATCTGCTCCCCACTGCAGACATTCCAGGGCTTTCTCTGCAGCCTGGTAAAGTGCAGGAGCCTGAGTCTGCCTTTCACTCTTGTTTAATTAGTGTCTATTCACAATTAAACTTTAATTACTTATTCAGTTAGTTCCTATTATATAATGTTTCATCTACTTTATACCTACATTTTTATGGCTATTTGTACTCCATTTCTAAAGCTTTATAGATGCGGATTTATACATATAAGATATTCACCTATATGCCCATTTAGAATCATATATACTAAAAATATATATGTATAAAACCCCACGTTTTTAAATATTTTTAAATTTTTATTGTCCATAAATGCCTATTTTTTTTTATATCTGAGCACTTCCTTGTCAAAAGGAAGCAGACACTAAAGGCAGGGCTGACTCAGAGCATCTGGGTATGGCAGCATCGAGAACTGAAAGGCAGTACCTCTATAGCTATATTTATTAACACATAGAAAAAGCTATCAGTATTTCTGCATGTATTCTGAGGTATAAATATGACCAAGCCATGTTATTGAGACTACATATACAGAAATTGAAGAGTTTTTTAAAGTAGGTCTGGTTTTGAACAGCATAATTCATTTTATTAGTATATGAAGATTTGATTTCTAATCCACTGCTAAAGGAAAACCACCCATTTAAATATTTTAAATATTTGAATCTCAGCAATGTCCATAAGAATTGATTTAGCCACGGTCCTAGCCTTTTGCATTGAAATAAAATTTGAAGAAGTAATAATTTAAGAAGAATTGAAATATTGGACCATTTTTTGCATTAAAAACCCCCCAAGAGTATGACTTTTACACTGTGTTCTGCCAGTATTTTTCCAGAGAAGATTAGAAAGACAGCCCAACTACCAGAAATGCATGTCTCAGACTGCAATACTCAGTATGAAAATCATTTGCATCAGTAATCATTGCCATTCTGAAAGCATTTGCTTCTAAGCATGAACATAAATCTGTTTTGCAATGCTTTAAATCTCTTAGGCTGCAATAGCTGCATTCTCAAGCATGAAATATTTATCACTTGGGAACATGTTTTGTTTGACTTCCATTCTGTATTTTGCTGCTTTTAATAGTAAATGGCACCCTTTAGAGTTACTTATTAGAATGGGGTTATTTCTTGGTTATTTGGGCATGATGATTTTCTTCTAGTTTTGTGCATCATATAATGGCTACATGGTTTTTTTTTACAAAGCTGTTAACACACATTCTTTAGAGGCTAGTAAAACCTCCTGAAGATTTTTTTAATAAAAATCGGCTTGGTGACAGTTGGGTTCTGGAGAAGAACCACTACTTTCACCACTGTAGATTTAAGAAAAGCTCTCCCCTTCCTCCTCACTTTCTTGGAAGCAAACAATAACATTCTAATTAGTAAAAGCCAGTATTGGAATTAGTATTATATTACATATACATATATGTTTTATACAAAGATAAAGAACTAAAGGCTTCAGAGGACTTTCAGGTTCATCTGCTTGAAAATTAGTATTTTTGAAACAAATAAAGCACCCTAAAGGGCTTCTTTTTTTAGGGCAGAAGAAAAATAGTGACATTTCTGAAGCAGGATGAACCTTTAATGTGCACAGTACACCATAAAATGTGTTTCCTTTTTCAGTGGAATTCTCTCTGTTTCCAGGAGATAAAGTAGAAGATAAGCTTCAGTATCTGTGCTTTAAACACTTAACTTATCCTTTATGTAACATCTAGAGGATCCAAACATCCTGAGTAAAGAACACAGGCTACAGCCAAAAGAGAGAAGCATAGGTCTCCACAGGATTTTTCAAACCAGCTAAATGAGATAAGTCCTTTTTCTTTTGACTGCACAGGGAACCAGCATAGAACAAACCAATGACCTCAGGTGATAAATGTGAGCAGCTTGGAAATGGCCAGTAGCTACCCAAGAGATAGCATTAAATAAATAGCTTTATCAACAGGTGGCTGATTCAGAGGTGAATCCCTTCTTTGCATTTAAGGACTCAGAATGCCTGATTTTCTGGTGGTGATGGTTATAAAGCAGAAGGAACTTCCACTTCCAAAGGTTTCTGTTTATTGCATTCATCCTAGATGAGGAAAGTGCGTAGTTTAGATCTACCTTATCCTGAGGGAACTTTGTCTTGCCAAGAAAAGAAAGTTCGCAGAATCACAGATTAGTTTTGGTGGGAAGGACCTTGAAGATCCCCTGCCTCAGGCAGGAACATCATCAACTAGACCAAGTTGCTCAGAGGTCTATCCAACCAGGCCTTGAAAACCTTCAGGGAAGGGGCATCCACAATTTTCCTGGACAAGCTCTTCCAGTGCCTCACTCATTGGAAGTTAAGTAACAAGACACATAAGAGTTTACAGGAAGTTCTCTTTCATTCTTCTGACTAACTCTGGCTTACTGTGCAACAAGAAGACTTCAAAGCTAATGGGGCCAAAAACGCATGGAATTGAATGAGCAAGAGAGAATGTGAATATGGAGCTCCTAATATAGAAGATATCTATGGGAGGATTTCTTCCTAGAAGCTGTGTCTTTAAAAGGAAATTAAACAGTATTTGGGAACATTCCCAAGCATCAGAACACAATATTTTATACTAGCAAAGTGCTAGAAAATTCCCCAGGGTGATTTTGGCATGGGCCAACTAACAGTCTCACACAGGAGTCTGGACACTCAGTAGAATTTTCTAGGAACCATTCCAAGAGGAATTCTGCATAAAGACAGCCAGCTCTGAAGACTTACTTGCTGTGATTGATTCTCACTGCTTGTTGCCACCTGGCCCCAGTGGCCAGATGCATTCGTGAGCATATGCAGTCTACTAGTTTATAACAACAGCAAAAAAGTTTTCTTCATTAAGTATTTTCCCAATAGTCACAATGTTCTTTATCCTAATGATAAAAAGTAATAATAAAAAAGAAGAACAGAGAATCCTTCCCAGTCTTCTGCAGTTATTTCATTCTCACTGGGGCATATAATTAAGTTTTTCTGTTTATTCTTTTCCTCTGGACCCATGAGTGTTGAATTGAATGGAGAGAGAAATACAAGCAGCTAAAATAAGCTGGCCATCTACTTTATCTGATCTATTTTTTAGAAATGAAAAAAGAAATCTAAGTCTAGGGTTTTAAGAGTGCTTGATGTCATTAATCAGTTGTCTTCTAAAATAATTTACAGTTTCTCTTTTATGACATTCAAGGTTTCACTTAGAATGCCAGACTTTTGGAACATTTCTTATGCCGACCTACATTTTTGTTAGAAAAGTTTGCCCATGCTAGTCTTATCTGTATATAACAAGGTCTCATTCAGTTCTTAACTATGTGAATCTTGCATTGGTATAAATCAAATTCACCACACAAGAGTTACTCTACAAATTTCGTCTATGACACATAGCAGAGATATCTAATAGATTAAAGGGCTTTAAATCCAAATTATTCACAATTAAATTAATGGAATCATAGAATACTTTGAGTTGGAACAGACCTTAAACAACATCTAGATCTAACCTGGCCTTGAATACTTCCAGGGATGGGACATCTACAAGTTATCTGGGGAACCTTTGCCAGTGTTTCACCACCCTCACAGTAAAGAATTTCTTTGTAGTATCTAACCTCTTTTGGTTTAAAGCCATTACCCCTGGTCCTATCAACATATGCCCTTGTAAAATTTCCCTCCCCAGTTTTCTTGCAGTCCTCTTTAAGTATTTTAAGGCATTAGGCATCTGCAAAGACTCATAATGTGTATTTTATGTAGTACTTCATCTTATATTTTAATCATTGTGTTGGGCCCTTTTTTTGCATGCTGTTCTAACCACATTACATGCTTAGATTTACTTTTGCTTCATCAGTTGCCTATTAGGGTGATGCCAGAGACTTCTATTTCAGTCTCTTGTAATCTCTAACTTCTGCTCTGTCACACTGATTTTTTTTTCTCCTTCTCAAAATAAACTCAAAATTTTAACTTCTGTGAAAATCACAATAGGTAACCATATTCAAAATACAGTTGTGAGAAGCAACCTAACGTTATGCAGGTCTTCACCTTTTTTTACTTAAACTTTTAGGAAGCCCTATCTCTTTCCATCAGTAGTAATAAAGCTGACTTCTGGAAATACATGGTTCTTTACCTAGATAAAAATACACTGAAGTTATAAGAATATTTAAGCTATAAAAGCAAGCCTAAAAAAACCCCAAATAACATAAAACCAAATCAAAAACCAATACGTAACTGTTGCCCTGGTTTTTGTTAAGCCTTCTGTTTTTAACCTTGGAGTCAGATTCTTTCACACAGTTCATGTAAATAATAGCCAGTGTTTACTTAACGGTATTTTCTGGTTTTCATTCCTTTTGTGATATGACAACTTTGATGAGCACCTTTCTTCTCCAGTGGGATTGAGAAGGAAGTGACATGCTCTCCAATCCCTTGTGGAGTTGGGACGTGTATATGAATGTGAGAAATGTAAATAATAAACATTATTATTCCTTCCTTTCTGCTGAACCTGGCAGGTGTGAGAGCCTCTTTATTGTGTCTTCCCAGACACACATAACCTCTTTTTTTTTTTCCCTAATTTTCCACAAATGATGTGGTGGATAAGATAAAAAGTTCCAATTTCTATCACATAAAGAAAACTCACCCATTCTCTATTTTTTCATGTGAATTGAAGTCCCTTATTTGACTAAGAGAACATGTGTAACTTAAATTCTTCTCAAGGAAAAATGCTACTATTACTTTTCTGGGATTGTTGTTAAAGGAAGAATGTCTTTTAATGGTCTGTTTAATAACATGATATTATCCTAGTTGCCTGAAGGTCTCCTGTATGATTGAAATTTAGGTGTTGGTAAAGAAATATTTTTTTATGATTGTCTGAAATTTCCATTTAAAAAAATATTTTTCTCGCAGAGGGATTAGTTAATTAGTCTCACTGGGTATCCTAACATTTGATCAATCTTAAATTTGCATAAAAGTTGCAACATATTTTTACAAGTATTGTAGTCTTGGATTGGAGCAATGGTCTTTGTAGTCCTGTATTTTATCAGTGCCTATGCTCAATGTTTGTTCCTTCTCCTAAGTCACAAGAGCTTGTAATCTACTTTACTGTGTAATAAAACACTGTGAGGGAGATTGCTTGTGGATGTCAGCTGGTGATCAGCTCGTGCCCTAAAGCATGAAGATTGATGGCCCTTGTAAATTTTTTTTCCTAAGTTAGTGTAAGCACAGATGTTATTTGCTATTATTTGTCACCACAGTTATTTATAGGCCGTGCTTCCAGCCACAAGTGTACAATTCTTGAATAAGAAACTTAAGCACTACATTATAGCTCTATAATTAGGAACAAAAAAGATTTCATTATTAAATATAATATTTTCAAAATAAAATCACTATTACCTCTTTAAGGAGCAGACTGCTCTTTAATCAATTATTTTCAAAATTTTTGTAGTTGGATGGTCTACTTTTCTCGTAATACATAAAATCATTTTGAAACTTTTTCAGGTTCGGAACTCTCTTTTGCTGAAAATTATTTGTCCTCTGCTCTTTCAAATAACAGTCACATCAATAGTAATGAAAATACTGTGTCTTTTGGTTTTTTCACAGAAAAATACTTGAGGACCAGCTAATTAGTAGGAAAGAAACCAAGATCAAAAGGAAAAAAAAAANAGTTTCTTAGGACTTGCAGTGTGATGCTTATGTCACAGTGTCATCTGAAGAACGAAGAGTGATAACTCACCCATGTTGCATTTGAGTGAGGATTAACCAAATTTTGATATCTTTACATTTTGAATTGATACTGAAAATATGAAATACTAAACATTAAAAGAGAGAAAGATCTGGTAGCTTTCTTATGGATAAACAATTTTAGCCATATCAATTGTTTAATGAAAAGTCCTTATCTCACAAAAGAAAACTTGTGACTCTAAAGCACCAAATATCATGTAAAGAAGTAAATTTAGAGAAAGCAATACAGAGTTGTATACTTAGGTGTATAATAGTCTAAACAGTCTAAACAGTCTGAATACCTGTAACTCCAGATATTTTACTTTCAATAAGGTACAGTTTCTGCCCTGAAACAATTGCTTATTATATAAAAAGACTAGGAGATTAACGAGTTAAAAGCAAAAAATGAATCTTAAGAGGTTTGAGATTACTTGCTCAAGGTCAGTCTTGGAGCAGATAAGCTAAAAATAGAAACCAAGTATCCTGAATCAAACTCCAGTGTCCTACTGTTCTTATCAAAGAATACAGAGAATACCAAGTAGTTATAAAATAAATCAAAAACTTCCAAAAAAATGTTAAAAACCACTGAAATCAAAGATTATTTTTATTCTTTTTAATTCCTGTATTTATTTCATCCAGGGGGCATTTAAGTTAATGTTGAACCTTCTATATTACTACACGAAGCACACATGGAAATATGCCAGCAACTGTCAGTTTTATGAGAGTTTTTTTCCTTTGCAGGTTTTGTTTAATCCTTTCAAGTTCAAAACTCCTCAAGAGACTTAAAATTCTAGAGAGCTGTATTTTATCACTTCTAATATCCCCTCTGCCCTTTTTTAGATAATCACCAAAAGCATAAAGAATTTAAGCTGTTCACGGAAAAATATTGGCTCAAATAGAGAGAACTGAAATGTCTTGTATCTGTATCAATATTGTATTACCAGTTACTGTGTTAGATTATTAATAATTGTAACCAATTTCTCACCATTTTAATTTTATGTCATTAACTTCTATGAAACAAGTACAGCTAATTCAGGACATGTGATAAGAAAACTATCATAGAAAACTATTAAGCACTCTGCATAAAGTGATCTAAGGAACAGAACCAATCTAGAGAAATATGTGTGTATAAAACCATTCCATGCTCTCATGCCAAACTATAGCCATATTAATAAAAACTTGTGGGGGAAATGTTGTCCTTACAGAAACAAAAGGCAAGACTCCCACGGGTCTTGACAGCCACTGGGGGCTGAATATCTGGATCAATATCCATTTCCTTTCCATATACATATTCTACAAATTGGAATTCTGATATCATTTGTTATCAATAGACAAGAAATATATGAATAGTATCTGATAATGATGTATTTCTATATTTATAGCTCTATAATTAGTAACAAAAAAGATTTCATTATTANTCTCGCAGAGGGATTAGTTAATTAGTCTCACTGGGTATCCTAACATTTGATCAATCTTAAATTTGCATAGAAGTTGCAACATATTTTTACAAGTATTGTAGTCTTGGATTGGAGCAATGGTCTTTGTAGTCCTGTATTTTATCAGTGCCTATGCTCAATGTTTGTTCCTTCTCCTAAGTCACAAGAGCTTGTAATCTACTTTACTGTGTAATAAAACACTGTGAGGGAGATTGCTTGTGGATGTCAGCTGGTGATCAGCTCGTGCCCTAAAGCATGAAGATTGATGGCCCTTGTAAATTTCCTTTCCCAAGTTAGTGTAAGCACAGATGTTATTTGCTATTATTTGTTACCACAGTTATTTATAGGCCGTGCTTCCAGCCACAAGTGTACAATTCTTGAATAAGAAACTTAAGCACTTCATCTTACCCCATCTACTTGGAGATGTTATGAAATCTCATCTACTTCTTGAGTTTTAAGTGGTAAGTCAATCTATAAAGATCACACTGTTGCAATGGAATTTTTCCCTATATGTTTTATTTAGGTGTTTGAGATCTTTCTGACCAAATACCTCTCAAGGACTTTCAACTCTGCATCGTAGACCATGCCAAACATTTTCTGATAGATTTCTTCTTAGTTCACCACTATCTCAGTTTCTTAGGACTTGCAGTGTGATGCTTATGTCACAGTGTCATCTGAAGAACGAAGAGTGATAACTCACCCATGTTGCATTTGAGTGAGGATTAACCAAATTTTGATATCTTTACATTTTGAATTGATACTGAAAATATGAAATACTAAACATTAAAAGAGAGAAAGATCTGGTAGCTTTCTTATGGATAAACAATTTTAGCCATATCAATTGTTTAATGAAAAGTCCTTATCTCACAAAAGAAAACTTGTGACTCTAAAGCACCAAATATCATGTAAAGAAGTAAATTTAGAGAAAGCAATACAGAGTTGTATACTTAGGTGTATAATAGTCTAAACAGTCTAAACAGTCTGAATACCTGTAACTCCAGATATTTTACTTTCAATAAGGTACAGTTTCTGCCCTGAAACAATTGCTTATTATATAAAAAGACTAGGAGATTAACGAGTTAAAAGCAAAAAATGAATCTTAAGAGGTTTGAGATTACTTGCTCAAGGTCAGTCTTGGAGCAGATAAGCTAAAAATAGAAACCAAGTATCCTGAATCAAACTCCAGTGTCCTACTGTTCTTATCAAAGAATACAGAGAATACCAAGTAGTTATAAAATAAATCAAAAACTTCCAAAAAAATGTTAAAAACCACTGAAATCAAAGATTATTTTTATTCTTTTTAATTCCTGTATTTATTTCATCCAGGGGGCATTTAAGTTAATGTTGAACCTTCTATATTACTACACGAAGCACACATGGAAATATGCCAGCAACTGTCAGTTTTATGAGAGTTTTTTTCCTTTGCAGGTTTTGTTTAATCCTTTCAAGTTCAAAACTCCTCAAGAGACTTAAAATTCTAGAGAGCTGTATTTTATCACTTCTAATATCCCCTCTGCCCTTTTTTAGATAATCACCAAAAGCATAAAGAATTTAAGCTGTTCACGGAAAAATATTGGCTCAAATAGAGAGAACTGAAATGTCTTGTATCTGTATCAATATTGTATTACCAGTTACTGTGTTAGATTATTAATAATTGTAACCAATTTCTCACCATTTTAATTTTATGTCATTAACTTCTATGAAACAAGTACAGCTAATTCAGGACATGTGATAAGAAAACTATCATAGAAAACTATTAAGCACTCTGCATAAAGTGATCTAAGGAACAGAACCAATCTAGAGAAATATGTGTGTATAAAACCATTCCATGCTCTCATGCCAAACTATAGCCATATTAATAAAAACTTGTGGGGGAAATGTTGTCCTTACAGAAACAAAAGGCAAGACTCCCACGGGTCTTGACAGCCACTGGGGGCTGAATATCTGGATCAATATCCATTTCCTTTCCATATACATATTCTACAAATTGGAATTCTGATATCATTTGTTATCAATAGACAAGAAATATATGAATAGTATCTGATAATGATGTATTTCTATATTTATAGCTCTATAATTAGTAACAAAAAAGATTTCATTATTAAATATAATATTTTCAAAATAAAATCACTATTACCTCTTTAAGGAGCAGACTGCTCTTTAATCAATTATTTTCAAAATTTTTGTAGTTGGATGGTCTACTTTTCTCGTAATACATAAAATCATTTTGAAACTTTTTCAGGTTCGGAACTCTCTTTTGCTGAAAATTATTTGTCCTCTGCTCTTTCAAATAACAGTCACATCAATAGTAATGAAAATACTGTGTCTTTTGGTTTTTTCACAGAAAAATACTTGAGGACCAGCTAATTAGTAGGAAAGAAACCAAGATCAAAAGGAAAAAAAAAAGCTGTCATTCTAAATCCAGGTTTCTGTTTTGCTATACCTTGGGGGAAAAAAAAAGGGGAAAAGGAAAAAAGAGAGGGATAAAATCGCCTAAATTGTAGACCCTACAGGATATGGGCTGGTGGAAAAAAGGATGATTATCCAAAATTATGAAACAACTTTCGTGTGAGGAAATTTGCAATAAATTTTTAGCTTGGAGACAATATATTTGAGGAGAGAAGTGATGGATTTTTATAGAAGTGAATGGTGTGAACAAAATTAGTTGAGAAAGGTTTGCAATTTCTTGTAACACAACATCAAATTTAAAAAGTAATAGGATAATTTTATGCATAAATTTGACCACATATGTAAGTCTCCTGCTAGTACTTCATCCAACTGTGAATGCTATTTTGGGAGGGAACCTGGAGAGTCTCTTTTAATCATAGCCTACTAGCATGTGTGCAAGAACCAGATAAAGAAGAATATGAGAGACCTGGCTTCTCTTCATTTGATTTCTGGTCCCTATCACAAAGTGAACGCACGACAGCAATGCATAAGCAGCTGTGTGAAAAGTTAAAAAGACTTCTTTAGAGAACAAGAATTGAACAGGAGATGACTTGTGACCCTAGAGCACAGTCCATTTCAGACAGTCCTGTCAGTGTAAAGTGCTGTTCCTTGCTCTGTTAACTTGATAGAATTAATTGAGCCCAGAGAGAACAGATTCAAGGTTTTTGCTTGCTAACATTCCACTGTTAAAACTCAACAGATGACAAGGAAATTATTTAGGTAAGTGAGGTACTGATGAGAAAAAAATCAAGAACAATGACTGCCTCTGGTAGGTCAGCTATCAGGAATTTTGTGCATGTGCCATTGGACAAAATTTGCGTTACTAAACTTTAATCTTTAGTCTTTAAAAAATACCAGAAAGGTTCTTTTAATTGGGATAAAACCCCACAAAAACCAAACCCCTTTTCCCCCTGAACTACCACCAACAAAGGGACAAATAACACCACAACCCGCCACCTCTTACACACTCCCCTGTGACAGTTTTCTTTCCTTTCAACTTTCAGGGCTTAAATCTGTGCTGCCATTTTGCACACAAGAAGACTGAGAAAAATAAAGTTTAAGCTGTTTATAGAAAGAATTGCCAAGTATATGCATTATTAATCTCCAATTATGTTTAATCAAAGCATATAAAAATGAGAATTTGTTATCAGACAGCATATGATCTAATTTCGTGCTGGAAACTTTTCAAGATGCTTTGGAAGCAACAGAAAAAAAGTAATTTAAATGGTGCACTAAAATTTTATGTGTTTTCTAGATGAGTACTATGAAAATAGGTTCTCTTTAAAGTTTGAAGGTTTTACTTGCTAGAAAACTAATTTGCAGATCTGTTCATTTAAAGAAATTTTATATTACCAAAAATTTAACATTTGTGTCTGTGATTTTTTTTCTTCTACATCTCCTACTTCACTGCCCAGGATTGTTTTTATGGACTGTGAGCTCACGATGAGATTAAAAATGCCTCATATGAATCTGAAGAAATGAAGAAATTCCCTACCTTGGCTTCTGGTTGCCTTTTATTACTGGTACAGTAATAGCAGCACTGTCATTTGTGTTTTTGTAACACCTTCTATTCTAAATCATCATTTCGGTTATCCAAAATTTCCTCATCCCTTCAGTCTGAGGATAAAATGTATTAGGAATAAGCCACCCAAATATTTTTCTGTTTTTTTTTATTTTAACTAAAATCCATTAAGGACTGCAAGACAACTGAAAGAAAAGAAACTGCCCCATAGTCCGTGTATTTATTCCTGGCAATCTTTAATTTAAAACTATGATAATGTATAGATGTAGTGAAATAATGGATAATAAGAATATGTTTTAAGGGAGAGTGCTCTTTGGTTATCTAATGGAAATATTTTTTTTTCCTTTGTATAAGAATATGAGAATATCTTTCTGTTGTTTGAGGAGGTTCCTCTGGCTGGTTATTTTTATGACAGCTGGTTTTATTAATTTAAATTATGACTCTCGTTGTAAGAACTTTTCCATGTAGAATTCTTGGTAGTGTAGTAGAAAATATTGAAAGAGATGGAGTATCAGGAGCAAAGGCTTATGTAGGCCTTTCTGAGATGAGACTCCGTTTGTTTCCAGAGCAGATAAGAATGTATTTAGGGTGCCATTTTATAAAAAGTGAGGGGGAAAAATAATTTTTAAAAAAATTTAAAACCTCTAAAAGATTGCATGTAACGATTTTGTCTTCTCAGTAGATATTGTTTATAGTTTGCTGAACATTGGAAACTTGCACTTCTCACAGTGCAGCTCCAGACTGTCACATTTCACTACAGCTTTACATATTGTTTGGTCTTGCTTTGTTTCACAGGCAGCAGTCAAAACCCTGCCTCTTGTTCTGGTAGCTTTAGCTGACTGAAAATTCTCAGCCTTTTTTTTTTTTTTTTTTTTTTTTCTGAACATCTTTTGTAACATAGATGTCAGAATTATCACCCAGTGAAAAAGAAGTGTGGCAGTGATGTGTCACAACTGTCAAGGCACAGAGATGTGCAGAGCAGATACAGTGTTATACTGCAGTCTGTAGGTTATCTGTCTAAAGTATTAATTGTTCAGGATCCATATCTGCTGTCATGGATTTACTGATTTGCAAGTAACCATACAAATATATCCTAATTTGCTACTGGTGCTCAGTTGCTGAAACACAACACGTAGGTATTTCAGTGCAAATGAAATCTCAACAGGGAAAATTCATTACCAGGTAATACTTCCCTTTAGCCACTGAAAACATTTCCTACTCCCCATCAACCTCGGTAGCATGGGACCAATTTAACACATTCATACATATTGCCCTCATCCTCTCCATAGGCTGCGCTTCCCTCAGGAATATCCACCTGCTCCTACAGAGAGTCCTCCACAGGCTGCGGTGTGAATACCTGCTTTGGTGTGGCCCTCTCCACAGGCTGCACGGAAACACCAACCCCTCTGTGGCTGCCTTCCAGGAGCTGCAGGGGAGTCCCTGCTCAGGTACCTGGAGCACCTCCTTCCCCTCCGTCTTCACTGATCTTGGTGTCTGCAGGCTTGTTTGTCACAGTCTTTTTCCTCACTTTACCAGGCAGCATTTTGCTTTTTCTTGAATACATTTCCAAAAAAGGTGCCAGCATCCTGGCTGTGGGGCTCAGCCATGTCCTGCAGCGTATCTGTCGGAGCTGACTGGAGCAGGCTGAGCCCAGCACGGATGCTGCCCTTGCAGACCCACCCCCTCACCGACACCACCCAGCCCTTGACGCATACAGACAATACAATGTCTCGTGGTTTCTAAACAATTGTATTTTCTCATATTACACACAGTCTACAGTTTTAGGTTACTTAATTATTCCAAACACCACCTTCAACTTTGCTGATTTTAATATACTAATTTTTCATTTTTTGGTGGCTGAGTATTTTGACTAATAATCAGTTACATATCAAGTAATATTTGATACACAATATTTTGAAATTTGGTACAATAAACATGGAAGAAGTGTTGCTGCTAATCAGAACAAAATACTTTTTAAAAATAAACCAATAAACCAATTCAATTTTTGACAATGTATCTTTATTTTTTTGAAAAACAGTATTTCACTCTAAGATTATTTTTAAAGTCTGAGCAATCTAGGGTGCTCTAACAAAAAGATGAAAATTGTAAAAAATACTGGAGATTAGGTCTATATAAAAGTGGAAACAAACATTTCATTTAAAAAGATCTACTACAATGTCTGTTTTTGTAAATAAAAAAACGGTTCTGTTATGTCATTTGGAATTTTCTCTTTAAATAAATGAAAATGTTTTAACTGAAGCTTCTGTTTTATATCTATTTATAAAGATTGAGAGTGAGATCCATTTCTATGCAAAACAAATTTTAAAGAGTGTCCACATTCTTGGTTTTAAAAATGGCAGAAAAATATAAATATGAGGTGACAGAAATTTTATATATTATGTAAAATATGTATACTGAGCTAGATGTGGAAAGAATAAATTCTGCAGCAGAGGTATTCATTAAGAACCCCAAAACTGATCAACCCTAGTGACAATGCAGAGATTCTTCATATTTAACAAATCAGAATACTTATGTTTGATTCTGATTTCATGATTAGGTGGTTAATGCATAACCTATATAATGCATATAACAACAATGCTTGTTTCCTCAGCTGTGACCCTGAATTAAAACATAAATTTTGAGTTAATTCATGCAAAACCACTTGCATGCTGCTAATATTTTCACTTTAAGAGCAAAAGAAAATAGATGCTACTAACTTTCCCTAATTCTGGACGAGTCACCATTCAGATATGTGCTGTCTGTTGGCTTCTCTAGCTCCTGTTGGGGTCTTTTTTGAAAAGGACTTTGTGAACACAGCGAAATGGTAATTAAAACCTTGAAGGCAAACAGTGCTGTAAATACTGCACCGACACATGAGCACACTCATTTCCTTCCTGGTTCCACTGTCCTTCAGAGGACAAGTGTTGCCCTGCTTACTGCCCAGACCAGCAACGGTTTCAAGCACGTACACAGGTGATGGACCTATGACTGCTTTCCTTTGTTAAAAAACATTTAGTACCTTCTTGACTCTTGGAACCTGAAACACCATGTTTTATATGAACTTTCAACTGTTCTGCTTTTCTGGGTTTTCTAAAATTCAAGCTGCTTCAGTTTTCAATAACTTTGTTCTTTTCTAACTCTTGCTTCTGTCTTTTCCTTTCACTGAGACCTTTTTGTTTCTCTATCTGTATCTTCCTTTTTTTTTTTTTTTTAAGCAGTTCAGATATGGCTGCTCACCATGAGGACCTAACACTCAGGCTATATCTATATTATGAAATAAACTTAAATGAAGTCTTAACACCAGAATGGAAATTAATTTAATTTTCAAACTCACAAACATGCCTTCAGTGAATATCTTACTGGTGGCAAAACACAGGAGGTAGTCTGAACCCTCACTTTTCACAGCATTAGGGATGTCAGATAGTTGTCTCGCCTCCAAATAACTGAAAGTAAAAGGTGAGATTTTAGCGAGTTTTTCCTTTAGATATCTAAGCTATTAGATAGTACTATTGCTGAAAGGCTATAGCAGACATTTTGAATCCACAGACCATGTGCACAGTATCCCACATCACTAAATGACACAAGGATAAGAACAGAGAAACATTTGCTATATTCCCAGGTTTTGCTACATAAGAGGAAGGAAAAATCTTTAACCTTCTTTATTTTATTTTACCATTTTTAGGAGGGGAAGTTCCTCATCTGTGAATTAAGTGTGCCTGTATTTTTTTCAGAGGAGTAGTTTTAAATGTTTTTTCTCCATCCCACAACTCTTGACAAAGCCAGTGCCTTTAGACAGTTCTTGTCACTGTATAACAGTATCTGTATTTAGAACAGATTAAGAGCTGGATGTTGTTTGCAGTGCTTTAAACATGTCATGAAATTTTCAAATTACAGCCATCTCATTGTCAAGATTCATGGTGATAGGAGGGGGCATCTAGAGTTTTCTCATAATTTTAGTTCCTATAGGCAATGTCTAAGATCATGATGATACAGAATCGAGCATATCAAATGACAGCAAGCTTGGAAGTTAGAGAAATTGTGATTATGTGCCAGAGGCATGAACTCTAGCTCCACTGTAATTGTCACTGTGATCGACTGAAATGAAAATAAAATGCATTTAATGGTGTTTTTCTCAATTAGCAGTACCATTGCACAATGTTGAGAATATTTAACGACTTCAGCAGAATGACAGCAGACACAGCTTCATCATACATAAATGGAAGAGTTGTAATAGGCTCAGACACAAATGCATATAACACAGCTGGGGATTGCTCAATTTGTAACCTGCATTTTTCAGCATCGCCTTACACCACTAGAGCCAAATGAAGCCTTCCCCAGGGATAAAATCCAGGCAGCACTTCTAAATGGCATGCTGTCACATATGTCAAGCTCTCCCATGGCTTAAATCTGCTGTAGGCTCAACAGCAGATATCACTCAGAAAAACACTGAATTATTTCTTCACTGCAATCCTATTTGTAATGATTACTTTATTGAGATTTTATGTAAAATTTCTCCTTAATTTAACCCAAAATATATATGAAACGTTTAGTTTACTGATTTCTTTACTATCAGTGGCAGAATGAAAACTTTCCAGGAAGACTTATAATAAACTAAGTATTCTGAAGATTCTTTCTTACTGGAACATATTCTTACTGCATTAGTTTTCATCAGGATGCTGAGCATTACTTTCCTCACCACTAAGATATATATTGAATGATCATATCTCATTTTCAAAATGTTCAATATCAATATCATCACATCTGATGTCAGAAGTCATAATGTTAAATTAGGTTTTTTTACTGAAATTTGTTACTGAAGTCTCATTTTTAACTCCTACTGATTTGATTTTTTCTTTATCCATCTCTATTTGATGTCATCAAGAATATGTGTACTCTAATGGAATCTTGGTTTTCAGTACTTGTAAGAAAAGAAAACCACTCTAACATTATTATACTTATCTTGATGTTTAACAGAGATTGAGTATGAAAACAAAAAGAAATAAAGTATTTGTATAGTATATACATCATGGAAAATAAGTAGCATTGCAAATGCAAGCAAGTAATTTGTACATGAGGAGAAACAATTTGGTCTTATTTCTAATTGTTTCTTTTCAAAAGTATTTTGATAGTGAACCCTTTCCTCTGTCATTTATGATGACACTTCATGCACAGCCTGACTGAGAGTAGCTTTCATTTATAAGGTCAGCAACTGTTTCTTTGTTAAGGTCTGCAATAACATGGGCAAATATTAGCATAAGTTCATCCCTGTTCTTTAACAATTTGTAGTGTTCCATAAGATATCCCATCAGATGAGTGGAATGAAACAGGTTACACTGCCATGTATGTTGGAAAGGTGAAATCAGTTTAGAACCATGCTTCTGCAGCTGTCAGTTCTGAATAGGCAGAAATGGAATAGGAAGATTTGACACAGGTGAATAATCAAGTGCATCTTTTTACCACAGCCAGTACACTTAGCTTTTCAGAAAGGAAAACAGGGAAAATTTTAAATTGGCTTAACAAAAGAAAATACTGGTAGACTGAGTTACAAGTTTAAATAAGTTAAAAAAAAAAGTAAAATCACACAGAAAAGACAGTTGCAACTGTCCCAAGACACCAAAAACTCGATGGTACTTGTGTTATGTTGCTAGAGGTTAATTGCTGGTGATGTTTTATAAGGCTGAAAGATAATGACCAGCTGAAAACTTGAGAATCTCAGCACATAAACAGAGTTTGTCTTATGTAGGTCCATGATATCTGGTGCAGATGTTTGCTAGCAAAGAAGCAGTGCTAAAATTTGATGAACTGTAATATATGTACAGACAATATGTGTATATGCATCTCTATAGACATAAAATTTCATTCTGCATGATCTTTGAGGCATTTTTGGGGATAAATAAGCAGCTCTGAAAAACTGCAAATTTTGTTCTCCTAAAGCCTGGTTTTTACTTACATCTAGTAGATTTTCTTCTGCAATAAATTCTTCTCAAAACATACAATTTAAAATATGATACTGTCTAACCCTAGTTCATTTATTAAGATGCAAATTAGAAAGCACTACTAAAATATTTTTTAACAGATATAAGTAACACACAATAAAAGTGTGGGTGGTTTCTAAGAGCTGGTTTTGACTATAAGTTTTCATGTTAAATTAAATGGCATTTACAGTTATTTGCAAATAAATGCTCCAAAATTTAGGAAATTATCTCAGTGCACTATATATAAATAAAATCACATTTCAAGAGTGAAGTATGATAATTTACCCTTCATAAATATAATCAACATCAACTAATATTCTGTAACATAATTTTAGTAAAAATTTCTTGTTTGCATTATTGTAAATTTCCAGTATACTAAAAAAGAAAATTGTCTTGCTCTTCTATAAGGACAGTGTGTCAGAAGGAGCATAATGCTGCATTACAGTGACTTAGATGTTCTTCTATACTGTAACAGGAGGCTAGCTACCAGTCTTTGCTTTCAGGAATGTTTAGGAAGTTTACATTACTATGTTATGTCTTACAAAAAGTAAAAGAATTAATAAAATCAAAATATAGGAAGGAAATACAACCTTATTTTTCCAGTTAAGATACCTAGTCATACTGAGTTAAAGCTGTCTTTTTCCTTCTTTCTCTGTAGTCCTCTGACCTGTATTCCTGGCCACAGTGTTTCAGCCTATAGGGATGCTCAAGGTTTCCGTCTTAGGCTTCACTGAAAAAGACAACATTCTTGTTATTTTAATTTTTGTTTCTGATGCTGAAGAAAATCCAAATAATGACAATAGGAATATTTTGCTGCCCTGTCACTCAAACTTGTCTGAGGCTTGTTTTGGGGAGAAAGAAATCAAACAAGCAGACAGATACTTTGAATAAAGTCTAAGGTCTCAAACAATCTGCGGTGATTTGAAAATAACTAAGTATATAAATTTTGTATTAAAACATGACATCAGGTTCTGATAAGTCTTGCTGGGGAGTAGATGCATGAAGGTATAACACCCAATTTTCTGCTCTGTCATTCTGCCGTAGTGTACCATTCACACTGCAGACAGAGCCAGCTAAGGGGAACAGCTTTCACTGAACGGTTATGTGTGGCACAAATCCTTTATATGGACCTAATTCCAGTGACAACTGGATGCTAAGGTGGTAGACATTTACTCAGAAATTGTAGCTGTCGATGAGTGTTCTTTTCTGAAGTCTGTTATAGAGAACGTAACCTACATTGGAAAACATAGAAGAAACTATAGGGTGGAAGAATTTTGCCAAATGTTTTGGCTGTGCAGACAGGAAATTATAAAAATAACTGACAAGCTTTTGGCCTTAATATCATTAATAATTATTTTGATTAGAATTAAATCAGAGACAATGAGTGACATTTTTAGGGGTTTTTTTTTTTTCTTTCTCTACCACGCAAAATAAAAACTTGAATGTCCATCTCCATCCTCAAACATTGAAATATTAAATTAGCAGCTTTGGAGACCAGTTATGTGCAATGTGGTTCCATCAGGTTCAGGTTCCTAGTGTCATGAATATAGAATTTTCTATATAAAATAGAACATGTTGAACATGAGAGATCTAAAATCAGTGGGAGATATTCATATTGCCCAACATACACACACACTTGGGACTCGCTCGGTGGGATGACCTTTGCTGGATGTCAAGTATGCACCACGTTGTTCTATCACCACTGCCCTCAGCAGGACAGGGAGGGAAGAAAGTAACATGTAAAAAGTCTCCTCCCCACTTTCGTCCTAATTCTTAGCTTTGACTGTTGAGTGGACACCATATGGTCCAGAATATCCCTGTGGTCAGTTTGAGTAAGCTGTGGTGGCTCTGCTCCCTCCCAAGATCTTCTCCACTGCCAGTGTGGGAAAATAGGGAATGTTGTAGAGACAGTGATGATGCTGTGCCAGTGCTGCACAGCAGTAGCCAAAGCACTGGGGTGTTACCAAAGCCTTTCCAGCCACCAATGCAAAGCACAGCACAACGAGGTCTGCTGTGGGGAAGTTTATCTCCATCTCAGCCGGACCAAATACACTCAGCTTTAAAGTGACAGAGAGAATTCTGTTCCCATTTAAGAAACTGAAGTATCTCCATACAGGTGAGGTTTTTTTACACACTTAATGTGATTCAGGTATGTAAGCTTTCAATAAAGTGAATGAGCATCCATTAGTGGAGTCTGAAGAGTAATTCTGATGATTCTGAAGCAGACGTACAATGTTCGATTAATTTACCTAAAAACGGGAATCCTTGAGATATCCTAGTTATCTTCACAAGTTTCCAGCTGCTCCAGAACATCACTCCAAGTGTCTTGTAGGGCCTGTATCACTCAAGTGAGTATCTTTTTTGGCAAAACCAATGGCTACACTGATGTATAGACAAACAAACCTAAACCACAGTGTCTGGTTTTGATGAATTCATTTTTTGTGCTGCACTGACTGTAAGTCTGTAAGTACTGCCTAAAAAG
Source organism: Platysteira castanea (assembly GCA_013397175.1). Lineage (NCBI taxonomy): Eukaryota > Metazoa > Chordata > Aves > Passeriformes > Platysteira > Platysteira castanea. Next base: position 21,792 of record VYXC01009547.1, read on the forward strand.
CGCCTCTAGTATTATTTGAAGTTGCTTCAGATTATCTGAGAAAACAGATGAGAGATCCATGCCTCCACGGAAATGGAGCTGGAGGCCAGTGAAGATAGTCTAGGACTCAAATGGCACTTGCCATATTTCATTAGACAAGTGAATTAAGTCCCAGAAGTCTACTGCCTATACTGGAAATTTGTACACATAATTCACATGTAGACACCACCCACGATTATTCAGGAATATGAAAACATATCACAGTTGCCACGTGACTGCAGGTTAGCTAAGGTATATCTAAATAATAGTATAATTAGTCAAAGTACACATAATCAATACGTTGCCAAAATTCCTATTTTCAATGTGCATTTAACTGTAAATGTATATGGATACTGCATTTTCTTGTCCACTGGAAATATTTTATGCAACTCTTCAGGGGCTGTAATTTCGTTAATGAGGTTAGGATGTTAGAATATACTAAGATATTCTTCAGATCTAATGCTACTGGTGATTGATGAATCTGTATTGAGAAACAGAATTTTGTGCTGGTGAACCTCACCACAGTCAGGAATTGTGTGTAACACGCTGTGTGCTCAGTGAAGGTGGGCTCATCCGCTGCTGCAACACCTGGGGTTCCTCACATCAGAAGGGGCAAAAGATTGCTATCAACTTTTTGCACTTTCCATCCTTTGTGCAATAAATCTTATGATAAGCCTTGAATATTTCTTTCTTACTGATAGTTCAAAAGGACCCGCACTTCCTGAGTAGAAAACACATACTGATATGTGAAAAGTTAAATTGTCTAAATCTGGGATAGCATTCAATTATAATGATAAGATTCTGGACATAGAATCATAGATTCCTAGAACAGCTGCAGTTGGAAGGGACCTTTAAAGGTCATCTAGACCATGAAACACATTTAGAGTGCCATTACATGTTTAACAGGTCATTATTCTGCCAGTCATCTGTTTGGTTGTCTGGAAGAGAATGGGTTTCCTATACAGTCTTTATTAACTCTACATGGATGCCCCAGATGCCCTAGAGCTCCTCAGTGGGATAAATACCTTTCAATGAGCAACAGAATTAAGGTTATAATGGTTTGATAACCCAAAACTCCTTCTATAGCTTGCAAAAAAGATACTGGTATCTCTCCCAGAGAGCAATTCATCTGTCCCTTCTTATGCAGTGAGTTGTCCTTGGAGGTTACTACAAAGTGAGACCAGAGTGACTAATTAAGACTTGTATGCCTTTTAGATACCTAAAGTAGGGCAGATGAATCCCAAATATATATACCTAAATTAGAAGTCTAGTCTACATTGATTTTCATATAGGCAATGCAGGAAGATTGATTCCTCCAAAGAGCTACTTGGAGCAGGCATCTAATTTAAGTGCTCTGTATGTAGAATATCTTCTCATCCTTTGCTAATTACAGAGAAAAACATCAGGACTTTTATTCTTTCTGTCCTATTTTCTTTCATTTTAGGAGGCAAAAAGAAAATAAAAATGTCAGCAGGATGCAGACTTATCAAAAAATAACAAGAGATGTTGTGACTATGTGGCTTGAATGTAGCATAAAGGAACTAAGGATGTGATCTGGTTTTGAATTATAAACTATACAATTCTGATATCTTTCTGTAATTTTCAGGATGTGATCCCTAAGATGATAGAGCATTTGCAACATGAATAATACTATTGTCTCTGATTTTGACGAGAATTTCCACCACAAGATTTGTTAAAAATTTTGTTGAAGCTGACACACTGTTAAACAAAGTTATTGAGAAAATGGCATTTTCAGTCAAACAATGATATTATCAGAAAATAATCACAAAAGAACAGCCAATAAGAGGAAATTGCAACCTATTATTTTGTAATTAACTTCACTTGTAGATAATTATTTAAAGATTGATGCAAGATTCTCTTAGATTTTAAAATAATGTAATAAACAAGTGAGATACATATTATATTTCAAATAAGTTGGCCCTGATCACTGTAATTCTTACATGCCTTTTATGTCTATAGAATAAATATTTCTAACTCATATAGAAGGAATATCTTCTAAAAGAACTGTATGTGACAAAGGGAACTCATTAGACATACCACAACTGACCACAGAGATATGAAATTAGGGAAAACTTTTTCACCAAAAATGTTATCAAGCATTGGAACAGGTTGCCCCGGGAAGGTGTGGAGTCACCATTCCTGGAGGTAGTTATTAGATGTGTCATTTAGGGATGTGGTTTAGTGATGGACTTGACAGAGCTTGAGTAATGGTTGGACTTGTTCATCTTGGAGGTCTTTCCAACAGAAATAATTCTATGATTCTATATATTGAAACCAAAATCATAGAAATGTTACTGCCTAATTCAGATTATACTTTTTGAAGGTTACACTAAATTCCAGTGCTTCTGGTTTGGAAAAAACCCTAAACATCTCAATGTATATTTTTCTTGTATGAAAAATATATGCCTGATTTATTATTTAATTATCTTTTTCCATTAACATTCTAAATAATATTACTATTGATTATTTATTTACTGTTACTCCCAAATTCAAGTCTACTTATTCAATATTAAAAGCATTCTACAATGCTGAGCTTATTGCAATGAAAATAGTAAAAGGGTTACTTGATATTTACTGAGTCTGTTCATTTATGTAACTTGAAATATGAAACAAAAACTTTAGTATCACACTGGGAGCTACTTCTGCTTCTGTCACAATAGCCATAACATGGCAGTGAAGCTTCAGCTTCTAAACCAAGTGTCTGCCAAAGCAAGATATTTAATTTGCATTCATGACACTAGAGAAGAGGAAATTAATTTGGCTGAATACAATCAATACATATATAATGGCAAACAACAGTAGGAATAAATCTTACTATTTTTATACCTCTAGGGTGTAATCCAGACAGCTGTAATTAAGCACAGTTCTCCCCTCCTAAGGGTTTTGAAAACAGGTAGAATGTATCAGAAAACTCCATTCATTTGCAGTTCAATCTGCTTTGTCTCAGGCACATATAAACCTCTGCTGCTAATTATAAGAGGACTTGCAAAAGCAATCTCTGTATTCTTGATTATTTCCATAATGTAATTGCTATTCTTTTTCCATGACTCTCTTTTACTTAATTTTGTGAAAAAAAATCTGCAGTAGAGGGAGCAGCCGCTAAGCAGTACTGATGTGCTTTTAGACCTCTGAGCTGGGGGTTTGACCCTGACACTGTTTATTTATGAGCACAGATATTGTGAATTTATACATAAATTGCATTTCAAAACACTCACACAGACTACAGCATATACACCAAAACACTTTGTAACAGCTCCCAGGGTCAGGGAGCAAAATGAGTGGGCTGCTGTCTGAGAGCAGACGAGCCAAGGGTGTCCAAGGTGTGAAGAACGGTACCCTCACCAAGTAATGCAGTCCCACAGACCCTGAGCAAGAGTCACTGAGCAAGTCTGGCCACACCAAATTCAATCAGCCAAAAGGCCAGATGGTCAGAAAAGGCCAGAACAATGAGACAGATCTGTGGATAAAGGCAAGAAATTAGGCCAGGGGGTCAAGAGCAAGACCGGAACCAGCACAATACACAGACGCAGGCATTTCTGAGACATAGCGTAGACAAGGATAGGGCCTGGACTTGAATGAAGCTGAGAGGAGTAAAATTCTTCTCACAACTTTCCCACAAAGCTTTCCTCATGGCAGTCTGCTTCCAGGCTGCACAGCAGCACCAGATCAGTGTTGGCTTGAGCACTAGCAGCTGGGCTCCTAGTACAGAGCCCAGGGCTCTGACACTTGGTACTGAATTCTGCGACTTGATACTCAGCTGAAGCCAATGATAGCCTAGAGGTGTCAGCTTTGGCTGCTCTTGCTTGCTTATGTGCCCAACAGCACTTGTGGCCACATGGCCTTAAAGCAAACCATGTAATATGGCTTTGATACACATGTAGAATATGGAAGGTATACATGAATCCATGGGACAACAAAGCTCCTTGTTTTTCATTGGAGAGTCTGTAACTAAAATAAGGTGAAACACATATCAATGCTTTGTTTATGCCTTATTGTCCCCTCTCAGAATGAAGGGAGACTAAAATTACTGGTTTAAGTGTAGACGTCTGTTCCACTGATCATGTAGCCCCACTGGCCCTCAGGGCAAAAACAGAGGAAGAAATAAGAAACACCTTGTGGCTTGAGATGAAAAGGATACCACTTACAAGTTGCCATCACAGGCAAAACAGACTTGATTGGAGGAAATTTAATTTAATTTATTGAAAATAAAATAGATTTGAGTAGTGAGAAACAAGGATAAAAGATTAAAACACCTTCACTTCCACCTTTTCTTAAGCTCAGCTTCACTCCTTCATTTCCAACTTCTTTAAGCTGCCCATATCCCCAGCAGTGCTCTCCTCACTGATCTGCAGCGTTTGCCCTTTCTTAAATACTTTTTAGCCAATGTGCCATCTTGTCTGCTAGGCTCAGCCTTGCCCTGAGGTGGGTCCACTGTGTGCTGGAAGCATCTGTGTCTGGAATGGGGATTCCCCTTACAGAGGACACCCTTCAGCCCCCCCTCTGCCAACACCTGGGCACCTGCACTGCTACACTGCTGTTTGTTTGTAGTCAGTGAGCCCTATCTTGGCCCCCCAGCATATCAGACTCTCCAATGGCTTCTACAATAGCAGCAAGTTGGAGAATGCTGTGGTGTATTATAGTTGGGGAACCTCTATCCAGCAGATTTGTGCACAGTTTAACAGCTTGTCTCTTGAAGTTCAGATGAATATTCTGATTTGGTGCCACTCTGACAAATTGCCTAGGCTTATCCACCCAAAATCTTAAGTATAATGCGCTACTAAATAGAAAAATGATGGTTATTGCCTTAGAATAATAATTTCTATGCATGCCTGGGAAACTTTCAAACTAAACAGAAAGTTATCTAATTAATTTTAATGTCCTCAAGGTAACTCAGTGTAGGGAAGTAGACAGACTATTTCTACCTGGTACACAAATGAATAGATGGGATTTTGGTAAATTTATCTATATACATATATTGTATTCCTGGAGATCTCAAGAGACACCTGTCACTGTTGCAGTGCGGATGGTCAAGGAAGGCGACATAAACTCCAGGACATCAAAAGGCATTTTATTATCAAAAACACTCTTTTTATAGACATGTCTGCACGAGTGGTACATGGTTATTGGTTCTTTGATTTCCACCTCCCACAACCACTGGCTAACTACAACGACACCCATTTGTAAACAACTTGCAAACAACAAGATGCAAAAACAGCAGGTGCAAGATAGTTTACTCAAAACTTCTCATTGTTCCCAGCTCACTGTGTGAGAAAGTGACTTTCTCACACACTGGGCCGAAAGTTGGAAAATTCCTCTCTAACCAAGCTTTCAGCATCCACAGACATCCTATACAAGTTTGTAATAAATTGTAATATTCATTTAATAGTTATTTTAGATGATTAATAGCTTATAATGTTTCTATGTAGACTTAAATTAGCCCCTTACATTGTGAGAAGAAGAGCATTGTTAAGTCATATGTGTAATAAGATTCCTTCTAATACGTGATTCACATTTGTGGAATTTTGCAACATGTTCAGCACCTCCATATGTTGTTGTGGCACCAGGCCAGTTACAAATAAGCTTTTTATACAGTGCAGAGTTTTCATAGCCACACTTTAAAAATAACCTCAGAGGGGAAAGATAAAACATGGAAATCTGACAGAGAATCTGTCAAATGTCAGCTAGGATTACGGTTGCACAGAACTTCCAAGAGATAACTAGAGGCCTTTTATCTGCTGATTGCATGGCTGACTATAATTTTCAAATCAAAAAGATGGTCCAAATCTGTCTGTCTACGAAAAATATTTTTATGGGTTTCCATAATCAAATTAAATTTAAAAAATGATAATGCTATCTGGGGAAAAAAATAATATTTTTTGGCATTTGAAAGGCAATGGGATGCGCAGATAAAAAGTGTTTAAATATATGAATTATAGAACAACTAATATATCCAAAATCTCTATACCATCTCTTATCCCACAGGATTCTGTTCACAGGGATTTTCACTATTCATAACATAAATATTCAATAGTTTTCTTAGGAATGTATTGCAATAAACAGAGCTGAAATTAAGTTTTCAATGTCTTGTTAATAATCAGTCTAGTACTTGACCTTAAGATCTTAACAGTATGCATCATTCAAATCTCAATTTGTTCATGAAAAGCTGTTCATGGTATTACAATCTGTAGGATCTGGAGAATGGTGTACATACTATAAACACATGCTTACAATTTCCATTATATTTTATTAGCTCCAAGTTCTTATTTTGACCCTTTCATGAAAAGCAAAAGAAGTGGTGAACTCATTTGACATCAGTCCTGGTACAGAAGACTTCCTGCTGTGTAGCAGAAAAAACATGAATGAAAGAGGTTAACTCTATCAAATTTTAAGGTATGTTTATGTAGTACGGCTTTTCAGGGTTTAAGCCTGAAAATCAGAACCCATTGTGTGTGTAGCCAGCCCAATCTCACTTCATAATCTACACTCACAGCATGAATTGGCTCACCTTCAATGCCACTAACTCCTGCTCAAGGCTGTGGTTATGATCCACTGGACAGCTCCTCGTCTACTGAAAATGTGAGTAGATTAAACTTTATGTGCTAAAAGCATCGACAAAACAGGTCCATGTCTGCTGAAAAATTCATGGGTTTTTTATATACTGATACTATTTTGTGAAAAGCATTAAAAATGTTATTCATCAATCTGATCAATGAATTGGAATTTTCAGCTGGGCTCAATCTGAATTTTTGAAAGTGTAATGTTCTTTGGGCTTTCTGGAGATAATTTACATAGAAGACAAAATACTTTAAATCCTGCAGTAGAACAGGATACATTCAACATGTTTCCTAAGCATATCTTGGTTTGCTGTGGTGGGTTAGCTTTGGCTGGCTGACAGGTTCTCACCAAGCTGCTCTGTCACTCCCCTTCCTCAGCTGCACAGGGGGAGAAAATATGAAGAAAGGCTCGTGAGTCAAGGTAAGGACAGGGAGAGACATCACTCACTGATTAACATCCTGGGCAAAAGAGACTCAAATTGAGGAAAAATCAGTTGAATATATTGTCAATCAAAGCACAGTAGGGTAAGGAGCAATAAAACCAAATCCTAAAACACCTCCCCAGCCCTCCCTTCTTCCTGGGCTCAACTTCATTCCCAATTTCTCCCAATCGACATGAAGGTACAAGGAATGGGAGTTATGGTCAGTTCATTGCTGTCTCTGCTGTTCTTTCCTCCTCACTCTGCTCCCCTGTTCCAGCATCTGGTTCCACACATGGGATACATTCCATTATGAACTTCTCCAATATAAGTCCTTCTCCTGGGCTGCAGTTCTTCCTGAACTGCTCTAGTGTGGGTACTTTCCATAGGGTGCAGTATTTCAGGAGCAGCCTCCTATAGCCTAGGGCCCTTTATGGGGCCACAGACCTTGCCAGAAAACCTGCTCCTGTGTGGGCTTCTCTCCACAGGATCACAGGTCCTGCCAGGAGCCTGTTCCAGCTCAGGTTCCCCACAAGGTCACAACATCTTTCAGTGCATATCCACCTGCTGTGGCATGGGATCCTTCTTAGGCTACAGGTGGCTATTTACTCTGATGTGGACCTCCACGGCCTGCAGAGAATCGACCTGCTTCATTATGGTCTTCATCATGGGCTACAGGGGAGTCTCTGCCATGGTGCCTGAAGCTTCTTCCCCTTCTTCTTCACTGACCTCGGTGTCTGCAGAATTTTCTCTCACATATTATCACTCCTCTGTCCTGGGTGCTGTTTTACTGCAGTTTTTCTGATGTGGGGTTTTCTTTTTTTCCCTCTTCTTAAATATGTTGTCCCAGAGGTGTTACCACCGTCACTGACGGGCTTGAACTTGACCAGTGCTGGGTCTGTCTGGGAACTGGTTGGCATTGACATTACTGGACCTGGGGGAAGCTTCTCACAGAAGCCACCCCTGTAGCCTCCCCATTAACAAAATCTTGCCATGCACAAGCAATACATTTGCTCAGAAGTTATTAAGGTTCCGAGGAGGATCTTAAACATATTTTCTGGATACTTTTCTTTTGAGATTTTCCTTCTAATTCCAACACTAGACAAACGTAATCATAAAACAAATATGAAATGCATTCAAGAAGATTTAATTCAGTTTTTTCTTTGTACAGCAAGAGAAATTGTAACATGGCTGCTACCCCCTTAACATTTTACAGTAAAATCAAGCCGTATATAATAAGACATTAACATTTTGATACGAAAAGCCAATTATTAGAAGCTAGTTTCCCTTCCCTTAGCATAAAGAAAGCTCCCAAATATAAAAGGAAATCAGAGATAAAGCCCAACTCTGAAAGAGTACTATGAAGATGGACTACTGCTTTGCTGACATCCCGAGAGAAAAAATCTAAAATTTTGTATTATTTTAGTTCTTTGGGTTTTTTTTTTAAAGAAGAGATCAACATTCAGGTACTGCTGGTATTCATCAAATTTTTAAAAGCTGAACTCCAGTATGGTGGGAAACTCTTCACCTGTGTTTCTACAGATAAAGTCCTACAGTTTTCTAAATTTACTGGTAAAACTATTGAAGAACGATAAATGACATGGTGCTTAAAATCCTCATGCATTCATAAACCACGTAATTTCTCATTTAAATTTGGAGCTTATCTGATAGGTACGTCTAGAGAGCACAGCCATATAAAATGCAGCATAAATTGATTGGTCTTGTCCTTCCTAAATAGGCTAATTTTTTTCCTGATTCCAAGCATTAATTTGCACTGTGAAAGGTGTTATATGTATTCTGGAAAAGGAAGAAGACAAGAAGGTGCCACTCTTTCTTGACTGAATGTTTTTTTGTTTTTTTTTTTTATGTATTAACAATCAACAATTATTATTAGGTCGTTCTTGTACTTGTGAGTCCAAGAGCTGGACACGGGAGCCTTGATTTTTTGTCAGACTCTTAAAGTAATACCACTTAACATGTAATGGTGTTCTAGGATGTTTCAATAAACACTGAATACATGTATGTGGTCAACTGAATGTAGCCTTTCGTTCCCTTTTCCGGCCATTTGATTTGAAGAGATCAGCTCTGAAAGCAATTTTTCCTTTAATGACTACAATAGAGGATGAAAACTGCTAGCTCAGATGAAAATACTGTTAGCAACAACGAGTGGAAAAAGTCAAGATGAGTTATTCTGAATAACTGAACAACTTTGCAATTTTAAATGTTGTATTTCACTCTGAAATTTTAAAGAAATTGTGAGTTACCAAACTTTCAGAAGATTAAATCTGTGTTATGGTTTAAGCCATAGCTGTCAACTAAACACCACGCAGTTGCTCAATCACTCCTCCACCACTGAAATGGGAGAGAGAATCAGAAGAGTAAAAGTGAAAAATTCTTGGGTTGAGATAAAAAGAGTTTAATAGGTAAAGAAAAAACCCTTCACAGAAGAAAAGAAGTAATTTATTTACTCCTTCCAATAGGCAGGCAGGCGTTCAGCACAGCTGAATAACTGTGCTATGCAGTGGGTGAGCTACTGACTCACAGGTTGGGCACAAAAGGTCATAGTAAATGGGGTGACATCAGGCTGGTGTCCTGTAACTAACGGGGTTCCATAGGACTCCATAACCAGCCCAGTTCTCTTCAACATCTTCATTAACGACTTGGGCACAGGATTTGAGGGAATGCTAAGCAAGTTTGCTGACAACACTAAATTGTGAGGAGCTGTTGATCCCCTCAAGAGCAGAGAGGCCCTGCAGAGACACCTCGACAAATCAGAGAACTGGGCAATCACCAACCAGATGACATTTAACGAGGGCAAGTGCTGGATTCTGCACCTGGGATGAAGCAACCCTGGATGTATGTATAGACCAGGGAATGAGAGGCTGGAGAGCGGCGTGGAGGAAAGGGCCCCAGGGGTCCTGGTTAGTAACAGGCTGAATATGAGTCAGAAGTGATCTGGCAGCCAGAAGAGTCAACTGCGTCCTGGGGGGCATCAGGCACAGCATCACCAGCTGGGCAAGGGAGGGGATTGCCCCTCTCTGCTCTTCACTGGGGCAACCTCACCTTGAATTCTGTGTGCAGTTTTGGATGCCACAATAAAAGAAAGACATTAAGCCATTAGAGAGCATTCAAATGAGGGCAGTGAGGATGGTGAAGAGGTCTGGAAGGGATCTGTATGAGGAGTAGCTAGGGTTACTCCATCTGCTCAGCCTGGAAAAGAGGAAAGTGAGGGGAGACTTCATTTCAGTCTTCAATATCCTCAAGAGGGGAAGTGGATGGGAAAGTACCCATCTCTTCACTCTCAAGACCAGTGACATGACCCAAGGGAATGGCCTGATGCTGCACCAGCAGAGGTTTAGATGGGATATCAAGAAAAGGCTTTTCACCCAAAAGGGAGACTGAGCATTGGTGGCTCAAATAGTTTCATTCACATTGTAACTCTAACTATTCAAACCTTGATGAGAAGTGAAGTGGCCCCAAAATTTTCTGCTGTTTTACACCAAAATTCAGTTAATACATATGCCTGAGACTGAGATTTTGCCAAGATCATTTGGATGCTACTTAAGTATGAGGAGCCAATTGAGTTTTGTTATGCTTCAACAATGGTTGTCAGAGGCACGTGGAGGAAGGCTGCACGTGTGCCACATGCAGGAGGCAACTGGAAGCAGCCTTGTCTCTGGGGGGCTTCGCCTGGAAACACCTCCCGTGAGGCAGGCAGTAGGAGACACTGTGGAGGGGCTTCTCCAACCAGGTCGCGAAGAGCTCTCCACCGATGGACAGCACGGGCCCATTGGACTGGACAAATGGATCTCTGTTAGCGGGCAGGCTTTGGAATGGGCTGGGGGGTACAAAAACTAACTGTGTTGCTGCTCGCTGGGGGCTTGCTACTGTTCATTTGCTGGCCCACTTGCTCCCTCCTTTGCCCTGGCCCCAGCCTGCCTGCCTGCTGGCTCTCCTGCCCTCGCTGGTTCACCCTAACACCTGTCCTGACATCCTGTGCTCCTGACCACTGACTTGCCACTTCACCCCGTGTCCTTGCCTGAGCTGCCTGCTTCCAACCCTACTGCGTGGATAACTGCCCGCCTTGCCGCCCCAATCCAGCCGGTCACCACGAGCCTGTCCAGGGTCCTGGTCCTCGCATCCGAGTTCTCACTCACTGCGTGTCCGGTGCCGTCGCCGTAGGAGCTGCGCCTGCGGAGCTGGGCCCCTCCGGGAGCTGCACGGGCTCCCAAACACCCAGCCCATCCCCAGGCAGGCAGCATGCACACCACCCCCACTGCCTGGATGCCAACAGCACTGCCCTGAGTCACTGGTGGTAACGCCCTGTTTTTCTCTCTGTCCCCTCTCTCTCCTCTCCCCCAGTCCTTTTCCATTTTCCTTTCTTCTTTTCTGTCTCTTCTAGCCCTCTTTCACTCAGGCAACTCCTTCCCCTTCTCCTTTTTGTTATCAATAAACAGTTCTCAGATACAAAGTTTGTCTTTTTTGGCTTAATTTTGTTCCCGACCATCCATTTTTAAAAGAGCTCCTCACAGTTCCCCTCAGTGGAACGCGACGCCAAGCTTAAAGGTCTTCCTGATCCCCTTCTTAAAATATATTGTGGATACATATTTTTGCTATTGACACTGAAGAAGGTGCTTTTTAGAATTTTATACATTCAGGAAATGTGACTCCTCAGTTGTTTGAGCTCCTGTTGACCTGTGCTACTGAGGTAAGGTCATCTTATTCCAAATCCATCAGCTGCAAACTGTTCTGGAGATTGGTCCAATCAGATCCATTGCACTAGTCAGCAAACTCAAACTGAATAAAGAAAAGCTGCAAATATCTTCTTAGATTAAAGGGCTCCCAACATGCATACCATCTATAATAGATTAACTGCAATACCAAAGTCAAATAACTATAGTAGGATAGTATTATGAGAACTTCTGTTACCAGAAAGTCACTGGGGTTTTTTTTAATATGTGAGTTTGGACAAAACAATATTCTTCTTGCACATTGACTAGGAATTTCTCTATGGAACATCCTCCTGTGAGGATATTGCCTCTTACTATAACAAAGAAGGAGTACAAGAGAAATAAAAAGTAATTACTAATGCTATAGGAAAAATTTCATGATTTGTCATTTAAATATCTCTGTTCTCAAAAAGGCAGCTGAGAAAAGAGTGCTCATGTTATTACACTTTCGGTAAAGTGGTTTGCAACGGATTGTATTCAGCTCAGAAAAATTCCTCTCTGAAAAACAATATAAATGAAATATTACATTTTCAGTAAGTTTATTCAGACATTACTAGAACCATCCTCTATCTCCAGAGAACTCTGAAACAAAGAAATGTGTCAGACTGAGATAAGCATCAAGCTTTATATGGAATGTAATCTCTTCTTAATAAATATAAAAGATACATCCAAAATAATATTTGTCTAGGATTTGCCCAGTATGACATGATCATAAAGTCCATTAAGAGACTCTCTAAGCCCTTTCAAAACACCATAGATATAAAAAGCCTGGCTATAAAGTAATTTAAGTTGCACACTGAACAAATATATCTAGGAATACTAAGCATGAATTATGATTATGGTAATTCTGGGGAATTGTAAAGAAGCAGTGCCAGTAATGACAGCAATGGCAGCATGAGGGCATCACAAGATCATAGATACATAGTCAGCTGTCATTAAATCCACTTGGAAGCCCATGTTAATATATTCATGTAAAGATAGCATGCCTTTATTGCATAATTGCTATCAAAGAGGCCATTAGGGACACCAGTTTTGTAAAAAGAAAATGCTACTGATCCATTCTTTTACTTAATTTTTTTCACAAAGCAAACTACAGATAATCTGACCGAACAACACTTAAGAAACAGAGATCATATAACTTTATTTACTAGTACCTTATAATTGTTTGCTACATCTGTAGTGGAAATTTGCTTTGAGTTGTTTGAGAAAATGCATTTTCATTCACAAGGCCTTTCAATCCTTAAGCAACATAGGGCTACTTTTTCTTATAAAATCTCAAAGTATTATCCTTATCAGAGATCTGTTTCTTAGACAGAAACACCTTGACTGTAGCACAGATTTTTAAATATAAAATTAATAATAAGGGCCTATAATTTTATCATTTGGATATGAAAGAAGACATTTTCAGTTTCTGTCTGGAACAGGAAAGTAGAAATATTATTTAAATAATACAAGACTAAACCTAGCTGTCACAGTATCCAATTGCTAGTAGTATCTGGTAATGAATATTTGGAAAAGAAAACAGGACTTTGAAGATAGAAACAGTACATGGACTTATTTTGCCAAATCATCTCCCAGCTTCCAACTGTGGAATAAGTATCATCTAAGTTGGAAGCAAGATGTTTGTCTCTGACCACACAGATTTTCTTTCCACTGCATGCTGAATCCCTAAGGTTTATTGTCATCCAAGTGGCAAGTTACACAGGTTAATAACGTTTTGTATGAAGATTTTAAGGGCTAGTATTTTATATTAAAGTAAAACAGGAACCAAAGAAAAGCAGCCAACCTAAAAATGGCTCAGGACTCTCTACTTGCAGTTTTGAGACGACCGTGCTCTATTATGAGTAAGATTATTATTGATTATGATTTTTTTAAGAAACACATTGTTCTGTGTTGTGTACATCGTTTAGTGCTTGGGTGGAGAAAGCAGCCTTCCCATCTACTTCCTTCATTTACCTCCTATTCCTTTTCCTATTCCTATTCCTATTCCTATTCCTATTCCTATTCCTATTCCTATTCCTATTCCTATTCCCATTCCCATATTTCTCTCCCACTTTTGCCATGTCTCCAAAGTCTGTCTTTCTGCAGTGGCTTCTTAGGTAATTTCCTGTTAATTCCTTTGCTTTCTTATTGTCACACTGGGGAGGAAGTTTGAGGTGCGTAGAAGACTGGGAGGAGGCACAGCTGGGGCAGGTGACCCAAACTGACCAAAGGCATATTCCAGACCATATGACACCATGCTCAGTATGTAGAGTGGGAAAGGAAGAAGGAGAAAGAGGGTGACATTTGGAGTGATGGTGTTTGTCTTCCCAAGTCAGTCTTAGGCACGATGGGATCCTGTTCTCCTAGAGATGGCTGAACACCTGCCTGCCCATGGGAAGAACTGAATTAATTCCTTGTTTTGCTTTACTCGAGAATGTGGCTTTTGCCTTTCTTATTAAACTGTCTTCATCTCAACCCATGGGTTTTATAGCTTGTAGACTTCTGATTTTCTCCCAGTCCCACTGGGGAAATTGGGAGGTGTCTGTGTTGGGGAAATTGGGGAAGTGAAGTTGGGGAAATTAGCAAGTGTCTGTGTGGGGCTTGAAATAATGGCTGGAGTTAAACCACGACAGTATCAGAAATAAAACAGGCAAAATATATCTTTCCACAATAAAAATATTCTCTAGGAATATAGGAAAACTTGCTAAAATTATTCCTCTTGCTTTCACTGGGATTCAGGGTGCATAGCATCAGCTCCTGAGTTCTCGGGAATTTCCATCCTAATGACTGGAAAATGAGCTGACCAGTCATTGCAGTTTCTTGTATCTCTGGGGACAAATGAGACAAAGTTTCTCTGTCCTGGTGCTCTCAAATTTTCATCTTCATGATTCCATGGTTTAGGGATATTACATTCCTTTTATTCAGACTTCATATTTAGTCTTCCCCTTAATAACTAACATCCTTTGCCTGAAGCACTGCAAGCATTTTAGGGACTTGTTACTATACCAGAAAAAAAATTATGAAGAAGCCTAATAATATTTATTTTATTTGTCTCTCTGCAACACTCCATTTAATAGGAAAATGCAACCTCACAACTACAAGAGCAAGGCACCAAAGTATCTCTGAAAGTTCAAACTAAATCCATGAAACTTTGGAGCAGGGAAATTAAATAATGTTATTCAAATTGTAACAACGTTCTTTATCACCTAAGTTAAAGAATCAAGGTTTTAAAAATTCTATTAGTGGAAAGAATTTCCTGACAACAAGAAATAAATCCTCCCAAAAATCAAAGCCAATCAGTTTAGCCAAATAACTGCAATATCATGATTCCAACATCACTCACTACCAGAGATACAGTAGCTTAAAAGCGAACTTACACAGAAAAAAAGTCATCATGTCACTTAGCAGGAACCTTTGCTTGATGGGCAATTTTTGTAAGTTCAGATTTTAGTATGCTCCAGGAGTATGTTTTCGTATGTTCCAGGACACTCTCACCCACAGCCCCTGCTAAGGAATTAAGATATTATCAGTAATTTATAAAAGACTCTTGCATGCCTGTAGATTCCAAATAGTGGATCCAGGATGGCTTTTACTGCTAGTATTTCATAACTTATAAACACAACTTTTTTTTTCCCTAAAACGGAACAAATATATAAATCATTAATTCAAGTCTCAAAAAATGAGCCTTCTTTACCAGGAACGGGTAAGTCTTGGGGAATGGACACTAGATACTCTAGGGACATAGTAACAAGTCGACAGAATGAAGTAGGGAATTTATTTTCCTTGCGTAAAAGCACTTTTTAATACAATGTCTATTGATTTTCTGATTTCAAATCTGCTTTGAGAACATATGGGGATTTTTATCATATTTTACTGTTGATTAAGGTGTTAGAACACCTTGAGTATTATGGTTTTATATTTGAACTTGTAACTGTGAGTCAAGTATGGGTTTGACTCTTACTGAGGTAAGTGTGCAGTCACAAAGAATGGTTCAATAAACAGACATGCAACTAGGAATTCAAAAATGGGCATTTGAAGATAAAATTAAAAATAACATGAAGTAGAATGTTACTGAATTAGTTGATATAATAATAATAGCGAGTTTTAAACACTGCTTTTCTGTAAGAAACATAAGCACACATTCACACGTACTCATACACAGGCAGACACATAAAGTTAATTTACTAAATTTATGTAGGCAATTCTGCCTCATTAAATTTTTTACAAAACCAATTTAAAAGAAATTGTTTATTTGAAAGTAGAAGCCTTCTATATCACTTAGGATTAGCATATTATTGTGACAGGAACCATGCAGAGAGTAAAAGATATTTTGTGGAAAGCTCTAATTGAAAGGACCATCTCTGACTGGTTGGACTAGGATTTAAAAATAATGTTGCTGAATATTTCTGCCAAGGTGTATAGGAGAGGTATGTAATCATCCATCCATAGCTCCCTCCGAAAGCTCAGCTGGTGGAGCAGATGGTAGAAGTATGGCCTGCAGGAATCCCTAAGTCTCTGGTTCAGTTCCAAATTGAAGGAAATCCTTGGTTTTTATCCAAAGCAACCAGGACTAACTCGAGAAGTGGGCCCGTGGGAATCTCATGAGGTTTAACAAGACTGAGTACAAGGTGCTGCACCTGGGTCATGGCACTCCCTGGTAACGACACAGGCTGGGGGAGGGACAGATCAAGAGCAGCCCTGCCCAGAAAGGCTTGGGGGTGCTGGTGGGTGAGAGGCTGGGCATGACCCAGCCATGTGTACTCACAGCCCCGAGAGCCTGTGATGTATCTAAAGCAGCGTGGGCAGCAGGGCAAGGAAGAGGATTCTGCCCCCTAGAACACTGCATCCAGCTCTGGGGTCTCCAGCACAGGAAGGAGATTGATCTGTTGGAGCAAGTCTAGAGGAGGCCACCAAGACGGTCAGATGGATGGAACACCTCTCCTATGAAAACAGACTGAGAGAGTTGGGGTTGTTCACTCTGAAGAAGAGACGGCTCAAGGTGGTCTAATTGCAGCCTTCCATTTCCTGGAAGGAGCCTACAAGAAAATTGGGGAGACTTTTTGCAAGGGCATCTAGGACAAGAAAAATGGCTTCAAACTGAAAGAGAGTAGGTTTAGATTAGATATTAGGAAAAAATTCTTTATTATGAGGATGGTGAGGCACGGGAACAGCTTGCCCAGAGAAGTTGTGGATGCCCCATCCCTGTGAATGATCAAGGCCAGGCTGGGTGGAGCTCTGCACAACCTGGTCTAGTGAAAGGTATCCCTGCCCATGGCAGGGGTGTTGGAGTAAATGATCTCTAAGATCCCTTTGAACCCAAGCCATTCTATTATTCTGTGATCCTATGACCTTTGCTCTATATACTTTTAACATTCCTCTAGGGCATATAGAGTGTGTTTTGATGGTTCTAATTTGTCTCAGCGCAGTAGCATTTGAGCTTGGGCAGAGTTGTAGGAGTGGATGGTAATCTGTAGGATTCATCAGGCTCGATGGGCTCTCGGCGATGTTGCCAATTCAAGTTCCTAGCAAGTTATAGACTCATGTCTGTAACTCTCCAGTCTGTAACTTTGACTAATTCCTTCCCAGTCTACGACTTCTGCTCCTGTAATCTCCACATTATTGCTTTAAACATAATTAGTTTATACAGAGTTGTATACATTATTGCAGCTATAGTTCTAAGGACAAAAATTTTCCACAAATATTAAGGAGCACGTTTCAGATGTATGCTATAATGTCTTTTACTCAGACCCCTCTTACTGACAATATCAGCGAAGTCCATCTCAATTTTAGACTCTCTTCTCTCTGGAACAATTTCTAAAAGCTTGCTCATCTGTTTTGGTGTCAACCACAAGGTCTGCAGAGAAATTTCCTTAATTTACTCTATAATTTATATATGAAAAATTCTATTACATTCAAACCAGGATCTAAGTACCTGAATACTAAGCAGGAATAAGAGTTTCTTATACTAAAATAAGCCGGGATGAAATCAAGCAGGAGAAAATAAATACAGGGCAGAAGATTCTGTCAGATCTGCTAGGTTGTGAAAAACTACTAAATACATTACAGAAAATTTTCACTATTTTTTAATCCAGTCTTCTACTGAAAATTGCAAAATATTTAGATCCTAATCCTCAAAGGCATTCAATAGATATAAAGCTTATTGAAATTCAAAATGTGCAACATTGAAACTTCTGGATGATAGATGAGATACCCTTGAAGAATTTCCTAGCTTTTATCTTCTGGTGGTCAGATTCTTTTATTTTACAGGACACAACAAAGAACAATATATAGCACAATTGTGGAGATCACAAAACTTTGCAAAAAGAGATGTTATTTCAATAGTTTTCATTATATATTATTCAGTGTATTATCACTGCAAATGCTCTGGGATGCTTCTTTTATTAGAGTTTATTAAACATTTCAGGTAATAGAAAGGAGGAAAAAGGATATGTAAGATGGATTCAGACCACCAGGAAATTTTGACTTCACTGGAACTGTTATGAATGTTTCGCAAGCTTGAAATTTATTTAAAAGTTAGTTTTTGTCATCTGAAAAGTTTGAAGTAGGTTTTTCAATGGAATCTTCTGAGGTTTAATGCTAAATACACATTTTTCTCAAGATAGAACTAGAGTAAATGCTGTTTCATTTTTAATACATGTATCACAATTCACATTCAAGTACCATTCCATAGTTTAGTAAATTGGCAAAAATAGAAACATTATGAATTTTGAAAGTACTGAAGTGTCATTTTATATAAGGAATTTAGTAGTCAAAAGTAAAAACTGTGCTTTATGCCAACCACTTTTTTTGAAAAAAGAAATGTTTAAAACTACAAGTTTCCTTTAATGTAAATATAATAACTGTTCTTTGTTTTCTAAATTCATCAAGGTTAGAAATTTCATTTTATCATTACATTCATAAAAAAGAGCTGTTAAAAATATTTTTAGTGTTAGTAAAACTAAGTGTTGTTTGAAAGTTTTGAAATATGCAAATATCCCTTCAATTATTTACTGCTGCTGTAGTAGAACTTGCTTTGGTGGACCCAAACAACACAAATAAAATGACAATAACATCATAAGTTCCAACATACTAGATAGTTCCTTCTTAGTTACTGACATAAAAGAAATACTATCTGCAGGTCTATTTTCAGATATACTGCTCATAATAGAGAGGGTGATTTCCTGTGGAGAAAATGATTGACAGATGACATTGTTTCTTTTTTTTATAAACACAGTTGAAATGGAGCTGAAGTCTAAAAGACCTTGTGTCAGTAATAGAACACGGAGTGTGAAAAGCAGCCTGCACTGCTTCCAACAACTCTGAAGACATTTAACACATGCTCCACAAGTTTTTTTCATTGCTTAAAAATGCGACTTTCCAGGGAAAATAAAAAAGGTTATCAACATAAATGAACTATACTATAAAGAAGAAAGCAATGTGTTGTGAATTTCAAGAAAGGTCAATTTGGGTTTCCAGCAACACAGACTTTCATTAACAGATCAAGGTTGTGCTTTTTTTTTTTCTTTTTTCTTTTTTTTTTTAAAGAAAGGGGAAAAATAGACTCAGCACTTTTTTTTTTTAGAAGTTTTCACACTGAGCAATGTCAGCGAAGCCCTGGGCTGCCTATCAGTGAGTTAGCAATAAACATGGAGCCTTTTCTAGTACCTTTGATACGCATGTATAAGAAAGTGTCCTTGGAGTTTAATGTTAATTTCCAGATTACTCTAAGAGGACTCTTCAGCAGACTGTTCTGATAGTGCTGTTGAACTTTAAAATCTTTAGCATGTAGCCATTAAGTATTCTGCAAATGCTTTCCACACCTGATGTGCTCTTATAAGCTGCCAGAATTTAGCAATTGACCTGTGATGGATGAAGTGAGAAAAGCAAAAGCAGTCTGTAGAGTACTAGTGTCCAAACCCTTGCTCTGAGTCTGACTGACTTCTATGAGCCATATCGAAGTTTTATATCTGACCATAGATAAAGGGTATTGCTTTGTCTCTATCATAAACTCAACAAAGTCCTCCACATTTAAAGTGTGAAACCTGGCTTATAAAATCAAGTTACTACAAGTAACTTCTACTTGAAAGGGTGTGGGGTTTTTCTTATCCCCCTCCTTTCTCTTCCCCCCTTTCCCCCACCAGTTTTCAGGGAATTTTAGTGTTATAACTTAGGTATGTGATGTGTGCTTCTTAAGATAATATCAAGGGTATAGAATCATCTCAACTTCTACACCTGGTCATGCATAGTAAAATAATCCTGTTTTTCAGGAACTGCAGGAACTTCAGGATTTTAACTGTTTAGCTGGTGTTACTTGTTCACTCAAATTGGTGTGTTCTCACTGCACAAGACCAGAATAAACTAGTTTTCAACTGAAATCATTCACATTTGCTATGTATATTGAGTATGTATGAGTTTGTTCATATTTTCAAAAGCTGTTCCACAGTCTTGCTAACTACTGGTTTTAGTCCTTCATTGTGGAAATAAATCAGATGTTAGCAGCAAACATCCTTAATCACAAATTCTCTTAAATACATCTGATTTCTGGCTTAGATACTTCAGTGTTTGTTAGTTATCATATTCATTTCAGTAAATACAGGCAAGAGCTCAGTTCATGAAAGATACGTAGGTATAACTCTCTCACTGAATATGCTTATATTTCTAGAAAGAACTGTAGTGAACCATCAACTTCAAACATCTAAACAGCTACACGTTTTATGTATTATCTTTTAAACACATTTATTTTCAGATTTGTATAGTTACAGTGAATTCCTGGGGGCAATCTGCCCCATGAAATTTGGTGTTGATTTCTTATATAAAAAAATTCATCTGACCTGAGAGTTACCTTAGGGTAGTCCTCAGCTATGGCAAATAACTTCATAAATATTTTCCATCACCTTGTTTACTGGTCAAAGGAAGATAAGGAATTCAGTTTTGCTTAGAGGAACTGAAAAATAGTTACAGAGATTCAAAGTAATGCTGTTTCCAACTCATAATTTAGGGCATGGTACCAGTTAGACTTTAGGGAAGCTATGCTGTGTCTCTGCTGACTGAAGAATATGTCAGGAAGAACTCTTTGAGGGAGCTATTCATGCCCACACTGTTGGCTGTAAGATGTGATAGCTTTGATTCAAATTTCCACACTATTCGATACACAGTACAAACCTATAGTGCACACAGATTCTGTATAAATCCCATTTACTTCTGTCACTTCCGTGTCTCTCAGAGATCCACTGGCACGTGACAAATGGTGATAAAAATCAGAGTGTACGTGCAACAGAGTCAGATCCCATTCGTCATGCCATTTAGTCCACAGTAACAAGGATGGGGTTTGCTCTGTTTCTTCCAAATTATGCGAACGTAAGCTCTCTTTGATATTACAGAATTTGGGAAGGTTTTACCAAAACCTAAGCCTGAGCTTGAGCTTGCACTAAGGGCAGCTGTAGCTTACCTATCATACTGGACATTCCAGCAGCACTTGTGAAATGCCTCAAGGATTTTAAAAGTTTAACAAGTCATGTGAAAGAAGCATGGAGCTCTTATCAGCTGACTTAGTCTGTTTCTCTGTCCCCAACTTAGGATCAAATATAATTAATAGCTAAGGTTTTTACTTATTCAATAAAGCCCTGCAGTTAGAGGGAGGATCCTGATAGGAGTCTTACAGGAAGTGTTTTCTTCATATTTATCAAAGAGTTTGAGTTAATACAGGAAATCCAACAAGAACTCAGTCTTATTAATGAAACCATGACTGATACATTCACATTATGTGTAAGGATTTTTCCTCTTAATTCTATATTTTCTCTTTTTTTCTACTATATCGAAAACAATATTTTGTTCCATTTTTATTATAATAAACAAGTAAATTTATTTCTTCCTTTTCCCCTTCTCTTTTTTTACCCAGTATGAATGGTTTTATATAAATGGACATCTTGAAAATGAATGTATAAAGAAGAACCATTTTTTCATTAATTTAAATTTATTATTTCTGTGTACTTTGTTCTGGCTGAAAGTAAATCTTCCATTCAGATTCAGAGTGTGCTTATTTTCCACATAAGACCATATTTTATATGATAGGAAATAAAAGAGATTATGATTGAGTGTGATATTGATTGAATGTAAGCCTGTTATTTCACTTAAAAAAATGTACCTTTAAAATTAAAGTTACAACATCAGGAAAGTTTTATGAATTTTGACCTTTTTTCACAATGAGAATTCCCCTACATACTTAAAAGGGATCAAACTTACATATTCAGAAGGAAAAATGAAAAAAGATTTGTAAGAAGAGTAAACAGTCTTTAAAACAAAACAATTAGTTTCTAACTATCTCTAGTGTCGCTTTATCAGCAGGATCTGCTGCTGCCTCCGTACTAAAAGAATGAAATAAAATAATCTTGTAATGGCAAACATGTAAAATCTCCTTTAATCACATATTTAAATAATAAATCTGACTAAAACTCCAGCAATAAAAATGAATCTTTTGCTTCTTGCAAGCATATCTTTAATGTAACACTGATTTATTCCCCAAGTATCCCTCTCAATGGTAATATCAGAATTAAAATAAAATTGCAAAAAAGTTTACAGCTGAGATGTTCACAACCCATATCTAATAGTCTGTCATGGGAATAATTACCCGTAATGGGTATCCAAGGGATATAATTGTCTGCTGCTGTGAATTAGGAGTGCCACAGGTGGTGTTAATCACTTGGAATGTATCGGAGTAGAACAGCAGCCAGAGATGGAGCCTGCTTAAGCTTGATTTGTGGAACCATTGTTTCTGGACACTTCAGACATAAATTGAGTGCATGGTACTAATAATGCACACTCAAGTAGTTACACTGAAACAAAGGGATATAAGTATAAATAAAAAGCAGGGCAAAGTTTTGTTCATTAGCAAAGGTTACAGAAATGGTCATGAGCAAAGTTGTTCTGTGTTGTGGCACTTGCATTTTTTGATGGGGAACATAACAGCAAAAAGAAGCTCAGTAGCTGCTTTTATTGCTTGAACCTGCCTGGTACATATTACCAAAAGAGATTTTATCAATTAGATACTCCTGAATTTTCCCTTTTATAGAATCCCATAATCACTGCCATTGGAAAATGCTGATGAGGTCATCAAATTTTGTGGTATCTGACTTATACAGATATATCCAAGTGTATTGCTTTCTTTGATGAATGTAAAACTTTCTTCAAATACAGTATTGATTTATTACAATGTCACCATCTGAATTCAAGAGCACATCCTCAGTGGCTTCTCAGAAATGTCATGGACACCAAAGAAAATGAACTGACATGAATTTGTGTGAAATATGTAAGCATACAGTAACTAAATAAATGTGATGATACCTGGATCTCCTCAGAGCAAAGACAAGGCCTTGACTGGATATCTGTGGATAAATTAGAGACAGAATAACTGAATCTGTAAATGATATCATATGTCTTTGAAGATGGTGATAAAATTCAAAATTTAATTACTCTAATCTTTTAAAGGAATTAGTCTGTAAGCCCTCTACAAACTCAAATAACACAATCACTTGTCCCTCTAAGATCTGAGGGAGTAGATAGCTGGTCAAATATCACTGTGGAACATCCATTCTAAAAACCAAAGCGGCCTAAGAATTGTCTTTATTTAGAAGCCCATTTGCATTTTGCATATAAATGCATATAAAACTATGCATTTTAGAGCGCATAGTTTTATATACTCATGTCAGAGAGAAAACCAAGTTATAATTATGACTTTTACAACTTAAAAGATCATACCTAGGATCTAGCAAGTTCCAGCTATGCAAGTGTTTTAAAGAGGAAGGTACAGAATGAAGTTAGACATCAAGTTTGACGTTTCAAGTTAATCGAGGTTTTGGGGAGTGTTTTGTTGTTCTCAGGGTTTTTTTTAAGTCATTTAGTTTACTACATTCTAAACTGATGAACTATAATTTATAAGAATTAACACACGTCATTAAACCAAGTTTCATACCCCAGCAGCTTCTTCTTTCTCTGTATATGTATAACTCTATGGGCTAATTACAGTTAGATAGCAATCCATGAAAATGATAAATATTATTATCCTATGTTTGTACGTAAGCTATCAACACACAGGCAGGATTAGGAAGAACCATCTGCACATCATCACGAAAAAAGAAATAGACGCTTCAGCTTTTGCGGTTCCGTGTTGTAACTTCTAGATTGAACTTGTCCTTCAGCATATTTCTCACAAATTTTCAGTTTGTCAGACACAAAAAAATGAGGGAAAAGAAAGTGAAAATGAATCATCATGGTAAATAATTCACTAGGAATATCACCATAAGCATTTTTGTCAAGAGCAGAACTGTTGGTGACAATTACAGCTCAGCAAGACAATAACATACTGTGTCATATAAATATGTGTTATGGAAAGATGTTTTTTCCCCTCTCCATGTGACTTTTTGTAATTATTCACATTTTTTAAAGTATTTACAGGAAAGATGCTTTATTCTATGTTTCATTTCAAATGTTTCTGTAAAATGACAAGAATTGGGGCTCTTTGTAAGGTTTTCAAACCTAAAAGACTTACCTGCAACACCAAATGTTTCTCCTAAGCTAACAACAGAGAATTAACACATCATTACCCATATATAAAACCATTTTAATATGTAAATTTAATAAAAAATAGTAAAATACAGGTTGCCAAAATCCTGTGTGTGCTGTAAAAATTGCAGTGGATTAATACACGACTCTCTGCTGGAAAGCTTGTCAGTTTTCCCTACAGCACTGCCAAAACTGTATTTTGGAGGAGATATTGTGATGGGCTGACGTTGGCTGGACAAGAGATGCCCACCAAAACCACTCTATCACCCCCTGTTCAGCTAGACTAGGTAGAAAAAAACATAATGAAAGGCTTACAAGTTAAGATAAGCACAGGGAGAGGTCACTCACCAATTACCATCATGGACAAAACAGACTTGACTTGAGGAAAATTAATTTATTACAAATCAAATTAGAGTCCAGTCATCATCACGATCTCTGAGAGTTTAATTCTGTCACACGAATTGAATACGCATGTGCTTGCATGTATGAATAGCAGTAACAGTGTAATTTCCAGTATGTCTTTACTACGATTTAGGACTTTGCCTTTGAATTTGGACTTAATTTCCCTCTCTGTCACTCATTTCAATCATACTTACTTCCCAAATGACCATCATCTTGCTGTCTAAATTTGCTGAAAAGTGCCAAAACACAAAATTTTTTTCCTAGAATTGCCTAGATATTTTTTCTTGTAATAAGATTTATGACATAAATTCCATAAATTTGTTTGTATGCTGTGTAGGCAATAAAACAAAAGTAACAAGGAAGTTTTGAGAAGAAAAGATTGTTAGTTTTACTGGTGTTGTCAGCAGCAATCTGTCTGTAATCACCTCCTAATTCTTCAAATCAAGACTGGAAATTTTGTAAAATGTGCCATATCTGAAACACAACTAAAGTGCTCAATAAATAGGCTATTTTGGGCAAATCTGCAGCCTGTATTAAGCAGTGGGCCAGTCTAGGTAGTAGTAAGGATACTTTCTCTCCATAATTCTTTCAGTCTTTCAATGTGATCTTTTACCATCATAGGAAAACAATTCACTGATGGAACTAAAATGACATGAATGTAAAGGTATTAGGAGACCAGAAAATGCAACAGAAAATATGTAGGTGTTATGATTATGTCAGAAATTGCAACATTTTACATATAAAATATATATGTATGAATCAGATACAACAAGAATTTATTCTTTTTCAGACTTGAAAATCACACACAATAACTGAAGTATATCCAAATATATGTAACATTTTCATCCAGTAAGCTTTATATGTTGGAGCCGTGTGCTTGAAACTTATAGCAGAGATAAATTTCTGGCTGCTATAGCTTGACACTGTACCACCTCTAGAAGTTTCAATAAATTCCCTTGATATTTAGGTATCTTTTTCCATGGATTTATCTCATCTTACACTTTTGGATCCAGACTAGTTATGGGGAGTCATTTATCATCTTTAGATATATATCTGCTTTTCTCAAACCTGTCTACAGCAATCTCTGAGCCATGGCAAACCAGAAAAGACGTACCACATTTATTGATAACATGACACTTTAAACAAGTAAAAACTCTATGTGTTGAAAATTTAAAATATTATACCATGAGCATGTTTGAAGCAAAAATCATTAAGGTAGAAAACTATGAAATACACTAATCAGAGGAGAGAAAAAAAATATATGAAAGAGATATTAAGTATGAAGAAAAAAATGCAGGGGTTCCCTGCACAGGTCTCTCTTAGAAACATGGCCAGGATAACAAGAGCTGGTAAAGAGAATGGAAGTGTAAACAGTGTGTGATAAGGGCATGGCCAAAACTATCAGAGAGAGCATTTGCCCAAAACTGATAGTCCTGAAGAGGAAGACGGTCTTCAGTAGGACTAAACTAAGAAGGCAAATTAAAAAAAAAAAAAAAATTATAATGCCAAACCAGTCATCTTGAAAAAAGTGTATTGAAAGAGCTTACATTTGTGAAAATGGGGACAGGTGGTGAGAGGAAGCAGCAACCATTACAGCCGTGTGGCCCTGATTGCAATTTCCCCAAGGCACACCTGCTCTGCCCAGTCTGGGTGGCACAACCTGCCATGGAGTGCCA
Source organism: Platysteira castanea (assembly GCA_013397175.1). NCBI lineage: Eukaryota > Metazoa > Chordata > Aves > Passeriformes > Platysteira > Platysteira castanea. Next base: position 48,152 of record VYXC01009547.1, read on the forward strand.
GGAGCAGCCTGCACTCAGCAGTGGTCTTTCTGGAAGTGTGTGGGCAGCATGTATGGGACCATAGTCCCTGGGGTGTGGACAAGGAGGTTACACAAAGCTGGGATACCAACCCAGAACCCACATGGCTGGACAGGGAAGGTGAGCTTGTAGCTGTGTATGTGTGCTGAAGAGTTAGAGCTTCTTGAGAATAGTTTTAGAAGAGTGGTTAGAAAGTTGTAGGAGTTATTTTATTTGTCCAGTGTCCAGTTCTATGCTTCATCTGCTTTGTTGCTGCTATTGATCCTGGACGTATGGTTCCTGAGAGCTGGTTTATCATGTGTCATTAATTCATCAGTAAAAAGATTCCAGATTTGACTTAAAGTAAAAATGAGAGCTACTTTTTCCTACTGTTTATCTTCATAGTAATACATTAATTCTTATTGAAGATATATTGTATGATTAGTTGCTAAAGGTAGAGATAATATTTTTTTCAATATACAGAATATATGACAACTTGAATTTGATTCAGGCTCTAGCCTGAATATCACTTTTTGGCTGGTGGTACTGTCTCAGCATATCTCCAAAACAAGATCACTAGTTTTGAGAACTTGCACCCACTTGCAGTGTGATGCCCTTTATTTTAATTACTCAGACTCTAACCTTAGGAGAACAGATTACCAAAAAGTAAAGTTACATGGGAGCATCCATACCTCACCTAAGCAAAGCATTGCAGTAAAGCAAAGTGAATATCCTTATCAGAAGGATAATTCCCAGCAGAATTAGGGAGAATTAGGGACTTTAAATGTGGGAAGGGAGGGGAGTTAGTAGGTTCCTTCTAACAGAGTATTGAAGAATCTGGCATTTAATATTGTGTTTTGTACACAAAACTGCAACAGAAATCACCAAGGACATGTGTGTGATAGTTCTAACTCAACATGAGACATCTATATGGTGGGGATGAATTGCTATTGGCATCAGAGCTTCAGAAGATTAAAATACTGTTGCTCCTAGTTTCCTTCATTGAAACTTTATCATTTTCCATAGATTGAAGATTTAGCCCAGCTTCTTTAGGATTAATTTTCCATTTAGTAACTTTGAAATCAGAAAGCATTGGTTCTTTACAGGTGTGCATCATTTAAGGCATGTGATAGCACCATGTTTGTTTTGAAGGGGTTAATAATTTTTTGATTTAAGAGCAATTCATGTTTTATGGATTGGTCCTGTTACTATGAATAAGCATTTATAGTAAGGAAACCTGAAGCCAAGCATAACCATTTTCTGAATTTAAGTAAAGGGACAGTTTAAGGGAGATTTCCATTTAGCGCACATTTCCATTTAGTGCCCTTCACCTTAGGAAAAATTTACATTGCAGTTGGCATGATAACATATGAACATGATGAAAAAACCCTATCCTTTGTGCTACCCCAATATGTATTTCTGCTGCGATTAGAGCTTGTAAGTGTCAATGGAAACATAATACATTTGTGTAGATTAGTGTAGTTTAGAAAAAAGGAAAGGTAGGAAGTCCAGGCAGGTTTTGAAGGCTGGACTTGAAGAACTTGAAAATCAAATCTAAGGACTGGGGTTTTGTGCATCCTTTGCTGCTAGGAGCCACTCACACATCCACATCTAAGGTCCTTCTCTACTTACATTTAAGTGAATGCAAAGAAGAGTTGGCCATTCACAGTGAGAGAAATTTAACCACATTTAGCTAAAACCCCATGGCTTAAACAGTGCTGGTTCTCTATGTTTCTTCTTCAGTTAGTGGGGGGAAAAAAAAGGCTGAAATTTTGGAAATTCTCTTTTTTAACACATTAAGTCTACTATGTTATCTGGTGAATGGCATTAACAATACCTATCCCCACTGATCACAAGCAGAGCTGTGAGCACATTCCAGCACCTGAATGTCTAAAATTAGACACATTCTACATTTAACTGTGAACGTGAAACCTGCTCAGTAGGACAGCTTGACTCTTCAAATTGGAAAGTGTCAATCTTTTGGAAGGAGTAGGGTAGAACACAGACCAGAAAAAAGACAACAGAAAATTAAGGGTCAATTCTGTATTTTAAGATTAAATATTTCTTGGTTTCTTCTGTGCAGCATCTTCTCAATAATATGAGTTTATGCATTTTTCTTTGCCTCTTTGCTATCCACTGAGCAGCCATAAAATGCTGTCCCTTTTAAACAGAGGCATCTTTCATTGTCAGTAACATTTCTCTAAGTTTTGAGATAGTAGATAATCAGGCCCATTGTCCCTAAAGGAGCGACAGTTACTTAAAATATTTTCTTTCTCTGGCTGATGGCATGACATGTGTGTGCTTATACAGCTCATTTTTATCACAGATGTCTACCGCCCTTAGCACTTTTACCACATCCTTCTTACATAGGTAGAGACATAGCGTGGATTGTGTTTAAACTGTAATGGTTGATTGAACTATCTGTCTTCTGGGGAAAAAAAAGATCTGATTTTAATGGAAGGTTACAGAGGGATGGTTCTCATTTGCTGCCTAAAATAATGTTACACTGTCTTGTTCTTGAAGATATTGCAACATGCAGAATGTAAAAATGAATCTACTCAGATATTGCCCCTTTTGTGGTGAGGAGAGCTCTTCCATTTGTACAGCTCTAGCTAAAATGGCACCATTTTTACAGAAGCTGAACACTGAAAATATTTCTAAGTTAATTCTTAATGTGAAACCTGTTGCTGCTGTTGTTTTCACTGTCTGTGTAATCATTCTTCTATTTATTAATATCTGCCTCCCTCCTCTCAAGTGACGTCTTAGTCTATGGGAAATGAAGATTTTATGTGCATCTCTCAGAGCAGTTTTACTATGGCCACCTCAATCAGCATAACATTTTTGAAATAAAGGTGAACTTTTAAAAGCATAGCTGAATTTTTAAAGAGAATTTCTGAAAGTATCAAGCATACCTACCTAGTTCTAGGAGTGAGATTTGAGAGCATGGGGTTCCAAGTGGTTTTCTGTCTGAGCCTGTTAGTAAGGGAAGGGGATTGAGGAGGCGCAGTTGGATCCTATGAATCAAAAACTGATTCCAAGCTGATTTTGACAACTGGGGTTTGAAATTTATTACCATCTAACCCCTTCTGAGAATTAAGTGCTTCTAGGAAAAAAAGCATGATTCACTTGACGCACTGGCACAAAAGCATTTTTGCCAATAGACTAGTTAAGCTGGTGAGAAGAAATATACACTTGGAAAAGATGGGCAGGAAGATGCAAGGAAGTGAGGAAGATGAGTTTTAAGTTGCAGTGAATTTCATGTATTTCATGTATTTTATGTATTCTCTGCTGAAATTCTGCTGCATCTATATATTTAGGTGACATTTAAAGCCATTTTTATTTTTAAGCACTCAGGGAGTTGAAATTATTAAACAGACAAGTAACAGCCAATATAAATTTTAGAGGATTAAACTGTGTCCAAAATTCAAATTAATTTTTATTTTTAAAATATAAGATAAGGAATAACTGCTATTACAAAAAAAATCTTCAGAAAATACTAATTAAAATTTTGTAATATAATTTTAAAA
>VYXC01009547.1:51711-110269 GCA_013397175.1 Platysteira castanea
AAGGAATAACTGCTATTACAAAAAAATTATTCAGAAAATACAAATTAAAAATTTGTAATAGAATTTTAAAAAATTAAAAAATAATAATAATTAAAAAAAAGAAAAAGATAAAAAGAAGAAAGAAGGAAATACCACGCTGCAGTACCAAGATAAAAGACAATAATCCATTCACTTGCTCAGTACTGGTAAGTCCATGGGTGGAATATGGCTTTCTGTTTTCAGCTTTACATTTCATTATCATTGTGGATCAAATGCAGGATCCCAGAGAACTTTCAGAGCTACCAAAGACTGAAAAAAATCATATTTTTTTAACCTTGAGAGGAAAAGATTGATCCCTATATTCAAAATATAGAGGATTTTTAGAAAAATTAGGATAGCAACCTTCACCAAAATATTAGAAAAAATTACTGTAGAATATTTCCTTACCAATTTTCAAAGGAGCTTTTTTACAAAGGGGACAGCATGCTGTAGATGACAATTTCTTTGAAAGAGGCTCAGCTAGCTCTAGAGTTCCTGAGATAAGGCTACAACAGGCTGTTTCAGCTCTATTTTTCCATTGTTTTAGAAACAAACTCCAGGCAACTTCAAACTCCATCAAACACAATTCAAAACCAGCTTGTATATGTTACTAAATTAATGCTACATGAGACGATTCAGGAGAAACATTTTCTGCTCTGTAGGCAAGTACTGTTATGCTCTATCTGCTCCCTGGTGCAGAGGGATAATAAAACAGCAACAGATTTGCTGTCATATCTTCAGAATAATTTGTAATTAGTGCTTTAAAATGAAAAAGTGAGAGGAAGATGTGGTACTAATGCCTTTATTTATAATCTATTCCATTTCTTCTTGCCTGGAGCATGGTTAATTTGATAGGCATCTTTTAATTTGTAATTAGGCTTTAGGAAGGACTATTTTCTGATGCTTTAAACAGTACACTATTTATTAATTTGTGTTCTCCCATTTTATCTAGTGTTTATGCACTACGGACCAGATTCAGTACCCACTGAGAGGTAATTGTAAATTAGTTCAGCATTTAGTTCATTTGGCTTTCTTATATTTTTGAACACATAAAACAAGATAAATTGTAATTTAGTTTACATCCTATCATCTCAGCCCGACTTGAAATAATTCTTACAGAAAGCAAAACATCTCCAGGAGTTATTTTTGCTCTACTGATGTAAAAAGCAGTGGCAGCCACATCTAGCTATTGGCAGCAGAGGAAACATGGCTAAAGCCACATACTCTGAACCCTTTCTGAGGCTTCCTTGTCTCTGCTCATGAGTATGTAAAACTAAATTAAGTAAATTTTATTTCAGTTAACTCATAGGCAATACTTCCTCAAGCTGAAAACATGCCATGAAAATAGTTGCCTTCTTGTAGTATTTATGTACTTCTTAGTCTACCGTAGCATCTTGGTATTAATTCTACTGGCTTAAATGTCACCTAAACCCCTTGTGCCAGGTACTGTGCTGTAAAGGAGAACTCACAGCAGCCTTCCAGTACCTAAAGGAGTCTTACAAGAGAGCTGGAGAGGGACTTTTAACAAAGGCATGTAGTGATAGGACAAGGGGGAATGGCCTTAAACTGAAGGAGAGTGGGTTTAGATCGGATATTAGGAAGAAGGTCTTTACTACAAGGGTGGTGAGGCACTAAAACAGGTTACCACTACTGAGAAGTTGTGGGCTTCTCATCCCTGGAGCTGCTCAAGACCAGGTTGGATGGGGCTCTGAGCAATCTGGTCTAATGGAAGGTTCTCTGCCCACAACAGCGGGGTTGGAACGAGACCGTCTTTAAGGTCCTTTCCAACCCAAACCATTCTACAACTCAATGTACATACACAATGTATTTAATAAATTATTCCTGTCCCAATGGAATAAAAATGCAAATTGCAGAAATGGCACAGAGGAAAATTTCCGTAAAACAGAGAGAGCATAGCACTTTGTGGCCACAAACTGCTGGTTTAAGCAGTCATTCTCTTTTGAATAATTCAAGAGAAATCTAAGTAGGGTGGCTATAAAGAGCATGAAGTTTCTCTCTTCACAAGAATCAGCACAGAGAAGACAAATGGAAATAGATATAGGTTGCACAGAGAAACATTTCATCTTGATATAAGAAAGAAATTTTTTACACTGAGAACAACCTCCCTAGTGATGTGGCAGAGTCCCCATCTCTGGAGGTTTACAAAACAGAGAGCTAGATAATCTTGTCTAGTCTCCCTTTCCCACAAAAAATTTTGGACCAGATGGTCCTTCAAGGTGCCTTCCAACTCTTCTATGATTTTTTTAAAAAAATATGTTTTAAAAGAAAGGTAGAGGGAGAGAAAGCAAAAAAGTACTCTCTTAGAGTCATTTTTTCAGTAGTATTTCCCAATGATTTTTTTCAAGGTTTCCTCTAATTTTATCCTCTCATAATAAAGTGATTTGAGCAGCTCTTAGTTATTATTTTAAATAAATGTAAAATTAGATTCTAAAATATTTCTTTATACTCTATGCTTTATGTCTACACTTTAAAGTCATTATTTGGTTTTCTCACTATGAATTGTCTCTGAATATTTTTGATTTCTTACGTTCCATTTTCAGCTACTTTTCTGAGTGTTTGGTCTGCATGATCTTGTAGAAGGAGATTGTACTTGGTATTCTAAGCTGTAAGCTTTTTCCATCTACATCTTTTTTAATGGTCTATGGTTGTGATTTCAATTAACTCTTCATTATGTCAAACACAAGAAAAAAATGAGGTCAAGATTACATGGATGACAGGTGTAGGAATATAGGAGAAGAGATGCATTGACCTGTGTTGTTTAGTTGTCTTTTTTTCCTCCCAACTCTTGAGTCAAATGCAGAGGCATTCCTAAATGTATGCAGTTGGAGTGTTAGGCAGCATAGGGAGAATTCTCTAATATCTCACTCTAATATCTCCTATTTGCCAGCAAGACTTCTTTATTGCAGTTATTACATATATTACAGTTATTAATCATAATAACTTGAAATTTGCTTGTGTAGCACTGCCTTATAAAATGAGAACTTCAATGTATTGTTTCTCATTTTAATACAGTATTAAAAAATGCACTGTTGGGGGCTGGACTAGGTATTGAATAACAGCCCGCAGATCTTTAAGAACTTCAAGAGAGAATTTCTTGATCTCAAAAGTATTGTAGCTGTAAGATAAGACATAGCATAAACTGTTAGATATATATCTTTGTATAAATACAACTAAGCTGAAATATCCAGTGATAGATAAGGAAATTTAGAATTCAGCTTTTAAGTGACTTCTATTTAGTTATTATTTTCATGCTAGTTGCTTTAGCAATCATCTACAATGGTGAGATGTCTTTTGAAACTTCCTAGACTTTATAGAGATTTCCTTGGTTTTAAAGCCTGAAGGGCTTTTAAATCATCTGATCTGACCTCCAGTATGACACAGGTCATTTCACTTCATTCACATATTTTTTTAGTGAATAAAATGCATTTCAGTCTTCAGAAAAGAATTGTATGCCATACGAAGCATATAAGAGAGATAGGAATTGGAATTCAGAATTAAACTGAAAAATTAGGAAAAAGTATTGAAAAAGTTAAAAAGTAAGTATTCAATTAAGTCAACTATGCATTTTCTATATTGGTGAGAATATATAGCTACAGAAAGTTGAGCAATAGATCAACTGATGTCAAACACATATAAATTACCTGGAAGTAAAAGGTAATTACAAAACTGGTCTAAAATCTACAGTAGTACTCTTATTCATAAAAGAAACATATGGGATAATGCAGTGGGTTTGTTCGCATTTTTTACCTCCTGTGAGATAAGAATTAGGAGAAATGCAAAGCACATTCTAAACTTTAAAGAATATAAAGAAGTTTATTACTAATAGAATTAGAAGTAAAAAGAAATAACAAGGAAGTAAAGCAAAACCCCCTTCTTCCTCCACCAGCTCCCCTTTTTACCCAGCTCGCACAAAGGATAACAAACTACAATCTTGGTCAGTATTACAGTTCTTAAAAGTCTCTCCATTACTTAAGGAAAAAAAGAGGTTTTCTTTTGCTTCACGTGGTTTCCAAACTGCTCAAAGGGCAACAGACCCTCCTGGAACTTCTGCTGCCGGGCAAAACATTTCTCCCATAAATCTTGCAGTCTTCCCACAACTCCTAGCATGGGCCACACATGGGGTGTATCTTTTTTAAGGATAAGTGTCTTGGGGTGACTACACAATAAGCAAATTCTAGCCCAAAAGCAACTGTTCTCTTCTTCACAAAATCTCTTAAAAGTCTCTTATAGCTCCGAGGTGACCTGACATGGATATGTTTCTTTTTCCCAAAGGCTGCACACAAAATTCACATTCTCCCATGTCTTTAAGTTGATTAAAGAGAAAAACGACAGTTGGTGATATTTCAGTTTTTACCACAGCCTGTGAAACGTATTTCTAAGCTCCGTGCTGAGCGCGACTCTACCCTCTTCCCTTCGTCATCTTCAGCTCCGTCTCCTGTGACTTACTCTCTCTTTCCTTCTGATCTTGAAATTGCTATGATTTTCTTCAGGCTTTATGCTGGAGAAAAAGCCTCTTTCTCTTTATGCGGCTGGTTCTTCAGCTCAACTCTAGCTATGTTGGTTGCAGGAAAATCCATCAGCTCTCACTGGATCTGCGTGAGGCCGCGTGGGGTTAGGAGGGAGAGCCCACCAGTCCTCAGAAAGCTGTGCAGGGTGGTTTCGGCTATGCAGCAACTTATGGTTGTTTCTTAGCTGCTCGTGGCTCTGAGGGGTTCTCCCACCACTACACAGAGCTGGCGCCCTGGGGCCGGGGAAGGGGAGGCCCAGGGCCACTCCCACAGATGGGCCCAGGGCCCATCATCTCCCCTTTCCCGCGGGAGGTTCGAACACCAAAGGGAAGTTCCCACGTCTCCATGTGGTTTAAATATGTAAATTTCAAGAAGCATTGTTGGTCTAAACAACTGTCCATCAATTCAGGTTCAAACCACCACAGATAAGTAAGCAAGAGTGTCTTTATTCAATGCACTTAAGGTTTCATTTAGACAACTAACTTGATTTTGAAGATGTTGAAAGAATTCTGCACTTGTAGCTCTGTATCTTGGCATTGTTGTTGCTGGCAACAGGCTACAGGGTTCCTACTGACTGCAAGGTCCCAGGACAGAGAGTGTTGGTCTTGCTTTGCATGGATATATCTAGGCCAGCCTGGTCCTTTGTGTTCATCTGCTTTATAACAAAAGCACTTCTCTAACAACGAGACTGTTGCCTGAGTGGTTTTATCTTCAGCATAGGTGTATTGTGTGGTGGAATGTCCTTCAATTTTACTTTTTTTTTTTGACCAGTACCTACTGGTAACATGTAGTTGTCTTTTGTGGAATCAACTATCTGTGTACCTATATTAAAACTGTAGTATAGGAGGGTGAAGCCTTAGGACGATGAAAGAGGCCACTTTTGCACAATAAATCTTATTTTAACAAAAAAATCCAGAGCATATGTATGAAGTTAAGAAGTTAGTTTTAAGCCTGATATTTAAATAATCTAACTCAAAAAAAATGTGTTAATAACAAAGTTAAAACTGTTGCACAATAACTTCCTTCCAGTGATCTTTTGAATCCTAAGGATGGCAGGTTCAGTGTTTGTTGAGAAGGTTTGCAGATTCAGAAACTTTTACAGGTCATCATACAATGAAAGCAGCATGCATACCATGTGTTCACTTCCATATAAAAAAAGCTCTCTGATAATCAAGCAATGGATTCCTCTCTTTACACCAGAGTCTGGCCTGAAAAAAATATTATGGAAATAATTAATTCACAACATATGCCCAGCAGCAGGCTAAATTCAACTTTTTAAAAGTAAGCAAGTCCACAGACTGTGAATTGATCCTCCATGGAGATGAGATGTATGGCCAGACACGTACCTGGCCTTCCTTTATTTAGCATTATCAATAAATTATTTTTTTTTAATAGATGACTGTCGATGTGTTTTTATCTCTTTTATGTATTTCCGTGTTATTCCAAGAAGACAAATTCTCAAGGAATTTATTAAATTAATTCAGCATTTTTTGGTTTGGGGGCTTTTTTCCCCTTACTTTAGATAATGAATGTTTTGTACTGAAAAAAGAAAAAAAAAAAAAAGGAAATGTTGTACTAACCCATTCTTCCTGGGTTTAAGAGACTGTCCCTAAGTGTTGTAAAACCTTTGGTCCTCAATCATATATGTTGTGATTATGACAAATTATGAAAAAGCTAATGACAGTAAACACAGCCCTGCTAGGCAGGAATAAAAAGAGCATTTATAAAATTATACACTCCAAGGATAGAAGAAGCCTGCTAGTATCAAATCTGGGCAGTCCCTCCCCATCTGGAAGCAAGGGGTTCAAAATATATAGCCTGAATTTTCGCTGGAAGTTTTATTTCTGATTCTTCTTTGATAGCCACAAATCAGTTATTTTATCAAAGATAAACATCTGCCCAAACAGCCTATGACTCCCTTGCCTTTTTCTGCATTGTAATTCAAATATTGCTACTTGGTTTAGTCCTCTGAGGCTTTAAAAAGTCTCCAATTTCCTTCTGAGTTATTAAAAAATAAAATTAGTGATTTGGAGATAATTCATCTATTCAGTTCATCATAACAAATTTATAGTTCAGATGGTAAAATCAATTGTGTTACTATCACACTAATTTGCTACTTCCCTTAAGAGTCTTGGGCATGACTTATCTAGATCTGTCAATTTCTCTATCTATGCGTAGTTAATTTCAGCAGATGCTGTTTCATGGGCTCTGTTACTACAGATGGCAAAATTTTCATTCATCTAAGGGGGCAACACTTTTTCTCTATTTATTTATGTTTTTTCTTCCTTCAGACCACAGAGTTAAAACAGATGAAAGAAAATTTTCATTTAAGTTTATATCCTAGTAGTAGTTCTGCACAGAAAAGTATAGATACCAATTGTCACAGAAGAAGATATTTTATTTCTAGGAAAACTGGAGTAAGTGTTTCAGTGTTTTTTTCTTTGGTTTGGTTCAGTTTTTTTTGAATGGGAGGTTGTGTTGCTTTGGGGATTTTTGTGTGGCTGATTGGTCGGTTGGTTTGGGGTTTGTTTGGGTTTTTTGGTTTTTTGTTGTTTTGGGGTTTTTTTGTTTGATGCTTCCAGCAGAAGATGTATCTATCATTGCCATAGATCATTGGTATGCAATAAAAGCAGAGATAAGGTTGCATGAACCGATTTACAGTTTTGGAGTCATCTGATAGGTATGTCCAATGAAATTGAAAACAAACACAAAGAAAAGTCATTTCAGCCACACTTTGATATTTGGATTAAACTTCCTACTTAGTCAAAAGATACAAAAATCTGATCAATGAAAAACTTGAGATTTTCTTTGCTTTTATTCCACCCTCTCTTGTAATAATGTAAAATTAAGCCTGATACAAAATTTTCTCACCTCTATCTGCCACTGACACATATTAAAAACCAACTCGTGCAGACTTCTCTCACCTCCTCCTGCACTGCTTAACTTATTGACCTCCCAGCCTGCGCAAACTTCCCTTAGGCAATGCCACTACCTCTGCCTGCCCAAGACTCACAGAAAGGCACCGAACACTCCATGCTCTGTGCCGGATAGCTGTGTCCTCCTTACAGAATTTAATGGGAGCTCGAGAGGTGTCTGATGTGCTGGGGTAGCTGCTTCCGCTGCTGCTGGGATCCATGCCCTGTGGCACATCACTGCCAGCGCTGAGCCATCCCACATTCAAGAGAGTTTTTGGAAAGCTTCCACCTCACTGCTGCACAAATTGCTGCCTCTGTTTGCTGTGCTCCCAGCTGGTGATGCTTTCCCTGGTGCCAGCTGAAGAGGTGCTTGACAATTCCCAACTCTAAATTAAGAATTTTAATATGGCTGAAGATAGCAGATGTAAGCACCTTTTCAGTAGGGTTAGCTCCCAGGGGCTGTTAGAAACTGCTAGAGCTTCTAGGAATAAATATCTCTCTTAGCTCCCTGTGTGAGCAGCAGCAGCACCCTTTGGGAAGGAGAGCCCAAAAATCATTTCATGAATTTCTGCATCCCTTAGCTGCTTCTGTTTGCACTGACCTTCTCTGGAGAGTCCTACTCTACTCACTGAGTCAATTTCCATTTCAGAATCTTCTATCTTTATGTCTGTCTGATGCTCTTAAAGAATGGGATGTACGTATCAATAAACATTAACACAAGATATGTGCCTACTCCGTGTCTGCTGTTTGCTTCCACTTGGCGCTTACTTCAGCTCACGTGCATCGTCCTGCAGTTCGTGCCAATACTTGTCTCACAAGTGAAGGGTAGCCAAGGTAGCTGAAAAAGCTCGTTAATGCTAATGGAATCAAAGCATCCAAAACCATTCTGACAACAATTCTGACACGTATGGGAAACATACACGCAGGCTCTGAGGAGCTGCTTATATAACCTGTTTGTAGTGTGGTGAAACCTTTTTTTTAATTTAAAGTCATGTATTTAACCAGATTCTACTATCATCAAAATAAAGAATAATAATTATTACAGTTTAAAGGTTTAGGTAAAAAATGCCATAAGACCTGAAATGCATAATTTTATTTTTTTTCTTTTTTGATAAATTAGGACAAAGAAACTACTAGTCCAAAAACTACTGTCTTTCAATTTTTACATTATAAATTATTTTTTTTTCTATTTTATAAAAACTATGATGATAAAAAAAATTTGTATTTATCTTAACAGTGCAAGGTTTCTGAAGAACAAAAAATTATCAAAAAATTCAACTTTGTTTAAAACTCTCTAAACTTCACATAATCATACCTTGGAATTAGACTTTTATCTGCTCCAAAGCACTACAGATTTTTGACATTTGCTGTAATTTCAACTCCCAATGCCATGATGTAGCTGGGATATAAATTTAATTGAAATACTTTTTCTTCTTGATTTCTTTTCTTCATTACATTTCTTTTTTTCCTTACAAATTAAAGCTTTCTTGTATAGATACACCCTGTATGTCCAGGTGTAAAAAACCCCTAAAAACAAAGGCAAAACTCATTTTTTTGAAGGTTTGAGAAATTATTAGTGGAATAGGGCAGATTTGGAGAACTACTAGATATTACTGGTGCATAGGAGTAAGCACCATGCTTTCAAGAAAATTTATTTCTTCTATTTTAAAGGAAGAGAGTGGTTCATGAGAAGTACCTTACTCAAACAGCTCAGATCAGGTGGCTGTATTCCAAGCTATTAATTTTCAGAATGATGAACACTGATGTTTAGTCAGTGAAACAAGCTGCTCACAATTTACTTAAAAACAACTTTATTCCTTAATATATATTTTTAGGCTCAGATCCCTCAGTCTCGTATTGGTGAAATGACAGATTTCTCTTCAGAGTTATAGGGAAGAAGGTAATGACACAGCTCTGCCAAGATTAAGAGTTTTTTTAAAATAAAAGTTTTGCAAAGTTTTATTTCGAAATAACCACATTAAGACACAATTTGTACCTTTTGTATTTGTATTTTAAAATTAGAATTTTTTTTTTTTTTTGAGTACTCTATGTTCTAAATAATGAACCTGCCTAGTGAAGAAAAATGCTTCAGATTAATCTTCAACTCTGTCAGGCTGGGGATGTGACCATTTCCCTGGGCAGCCCACTTCAGTGCCCAGGCACCCTCTGGGTGAAGAATATTTTTCTAATATCCAAACTAAACTTACCCTGACACAGCTTCAGGCCATTCCCTCAGGTCCTGTCACTGGTCACGAGAGAGAAGAGATCAGTGCCTGCCCCTCCTCTTCCCCTCATGAGGAGGTTGGAGACCACAATGGGGTCTCCCATTGGTCTCCTCCCCTCCAGGCTGAACAGACCAAGTCACCTCAACCACCTCTCATGTGGCTTCCCCTCAAGGCCCTTCACCACCCTTGTACCCTCCGCTGGATGCTCTTCAACAGCTTAATGTCTTTCTTATGTTGCAGTGAATTTGAATGAAAGTGCATTCAATAATTCAACGTGAATAAAAGTTTCTAAACCATTTTGGAAATATATGGGATGTAGGAAATCAGTGGTGCTTCATTACTTTACACCAGATGAGTGTCTAGTTCTTATGTATTGACCTTCACTGTCTGAAAAATTTCACTTTGTTTTAAAAAAATATACATGCATTATTGTGGAGTTATAATTGTTGTATAGCTGCCTCTGAAAACATCCAATGCACTTTTCTATTATTCACATACCCAATTTAAAGCTTATTTGAAGCTGCAGACATTTTAGACATGTAGATAAACACACATGCATGAACATTCTGTATTACAAGAAAAGCTTTTCCTTGCCATGTTAAGAATAGATGAATAATTTTCTTTTATTTCCTGAATAGTATACTGATGAGTTTCAGTTTCCCCAGGAACAGGAGTATAGGAGACCTGTATAGGAGACCTGCTAAGCTCTGAGTTAAACACATAAATATAAGACACCTAAGCAAGATGCATATCAATAGTTGGCGATTAAACATATTTTGCAATAATTTTCTTTTGGAAGGACTTGTGAGGATTTCTGTTTTCTTGCCTTTTTTCCCTATTAAAGGTGTTTATTACTTCACAGCACTAGTAAAATTATTTCTTGTAGAAAGAAAAGCACTACAAGAAGAAGTTTGAATCCCAATGTTCTTGACTTTCTAAACAGTTCTTTTGAATTTTTCATGTACTGTGATTTCTTCTGCAATTATAATAACATTAAGAAAGCTATTTTGTATGAATTACAACCAGATTCTTTTTCAAACACTGGAAAATGCATTAGAACCAGATTCCTTTTCAAACACCGGAAAATGCAAGCTATTTCAATGTGTAAACAAGAATCTGAAACACACTGAATGATTTTCCAACTGTATCTAACAAGGTTTTCATAGTGATAATCTTCCTGGTGACTTTTTCTTTTCATAAAAACATTTCTTCAGGCAGAACTGACATTATAATAAGCACTTGAAAAAGCTATTATAAGTATGGTTAGTTAGCTATACTGATATTACCTATACATTAAAAGAATAACATTAAATTACTTTAAACATACAGTTCAAGAAATGCTTTAAACTATGTAAACCTTCCTAAATTTATTTTTTTTTTTGGTAGGGTCCATTCTACTGACATCTTAGTCCTCCTGTTTTCCAACATGGCATAATTTTGTAAATTATGAATTATGATGTTCATAAAGCTGTCATCCCTACACATGCACTCTAGCTCTCCTGCTGCTTGCAAAAGACTGAATTTGCACTTCTCTCATGTGAAGAGGGTGACTTAATCATCAAGCAGTGATGTGTTCTGATTGTCTTTGCCCATCACCTTTTCCTTTAAAGCTGAGCCACTGAACATACGAGTAAGAGTCTTCATATTAAATCACAAAAAAGAGACCTTGATTCTCATCTAGTGATTAGGGCACTTGAAATTGAAGCTCATTCATTTAAAGCAGGTGTCCAAGTGACACTTATCTCCCACTGTAGGTGGCTATTTTTAACAGTGATTCATTTACCCAAGGACATTTTGTTCTTCCATTCACATAATGGAAAATGTTACAAATGTCTCGACATCCAGTCAGAATGGTTCAGCTTCGTGGTAGTCTCATGATATTGAAAGGTCAAAACATTAAAAATACTGGTATGCATGTCTCCCTCAGCTCTTCATAGCGATTATCCTTTCATTGCAAATGTATCTATCCCATCTACAAAAAGACCCTGGAAGTTGCTAATTTTTCCTAAAGAAGAAGACT
Organism: Platysteira castanea; assembly: GCA_013397175.1. NCBI lineage: Eukaryota > Metazoa > Chordata > Aves > Passeriformes > Platysteira > Platysteira castanea. The sequence continues at coordinate 63,419 of VYXC01009547.1, forward strand.
GACACATATGACATGTAAGAGCACACTGCTTTAGAAATGGCAGCAGTCCCTACCAGTCACTGCTGAAATACAAGCTTTTCTTTCTAGTACAGCAAACACAGGTCACTGCTCCTGTCTCCAATATCAACAGAATCAGATAGAGGAGCTGATCACAAGCACAAAAGGCAACTAAAATATCCCATACTTCCACACTCCTTGAAATGCACTCAGTCTTCCCCCTTCCTTGGAAACAGAGAAGATTATTAAATTGGTTTGCTGAACATTTCTTTCTTAAAGGTCCTTTCCCCATCACAGGCAGTAGTACAGATACTTGACTTGGTGTGGCTGCGTGGCACAGATACCTAACATGGGTTCATTGCTCTGGTGAGAGTCTAGCCTCTAATACTAATAAGATATCTTTGTGGAATGAAAGCAGCAGCTTGGATAGGCTATCTAGGAGACAACTCACAGCATTCACACCATATCAGGCAGAGATCAATGAATTTAAGCAAGCAGCATGGCTACGTATAATTTTGTGTAGCTCCAGGCCAAAATGACAAAGTATAATGCTAGGGAAAGAGACGAGTAACAGGAATGAGAACTAATGCAAACGCATCACATTTTCTGTTGGAAATGTGAGAGCTGCAAATGAGCTTGATTGACTGAGCTTTCAAGAGTGGAAAATATTACAAAAATGGCAATCATAAGAAGGTGACATGGGGATATTTACTAAATATTAACTTTTACGTAGAGTTATTACCTTCCACTCTGAAAAAACAAAAGAGAACAGAATCATAAAATATCTTGTGTTGGAAGGGGCATGTAAGTATCATCATAGTCCAACTCCTGGCCCTGTGCAAGACAACCCCCAAGAGTTACACCGTGTGCCTGAAAGAATTGCCCAAAAACTTCTTGAGCACTGTCAAGGCTGGTCTTGTGATCACTTGCCTGGAGAGACTGTTCCAGTGCCCAAACACCCTCTGGGTGAAGAATCTTTTTCTAAAATCCAACCTAAACCTCCCCCGACAGTTTCATACCATTCCCTCAGGTTCTGTCACTGGTTACCACAGAGAAAAGATCAGTGCCTGCCCCTCCTCTTCCCCTCCTGAGGAAGTTGTAGACTGCAATGAGGTCTCCCCTTAGTCTCCTCTTCTCCAGGCTAAACAAAACAGGTGACCAGTAATAGCAAAAGGTGTATATGGAGCAGCCTCAATATAGAAAGAAGTGTTTGTGTGTCCCCACCAACGCTAGAACAGGATACTTTATCCACAGTTAATAATGTTTGTTACAGTATCTTCAGTGATGCCCCACGTGTTCTAAAGATTAGCATCTTTAAACTTCTTTCTTCAGTTGCTGCAAGAGCTGTGATGCAGCCCCAACAGCCTGGCAGCTTTGTTTTTGTATTCTTTCACATATTTCTTAATAACATAATTCTAATGACTTCCAGTCTACACCATCTTCTGCCCACTCAGCTAACCCCTTTATTAGTCTGGATTTAGGTCCTCACTACACTCCACTTATATCCCCTTAAGCTGCCCATCCAGTCCATAGCTATTTCCCTGCACTGCCTACAGTTTTCCAAGTCATCCTCTGTGTTTACATTTGCATCACATTTATCCAGTTTATGGTGCTCCCAGAGACCACAGACTTTTCCTTCTCTTTCCCTCTATTCCTGGTCATATAAGTGGCCACGCTAGACTCAGAGAAAAAAGTCATGGATTTTTGTATTTTACACTGGGAAAGAATGAAAATGAGGATTTTACTTCACAGTTCATTCCAGGGGCACTGCTCTCATCAGAGGAAAGGAACCTGTGCTTCTGTGCTGATAAAAGCCTTAAGAGTTTGGTTAATGAATTTTGAATTTAAAATTTAAAAAAAAAAAAAAAAAAAGAAATCCCTTTCCTTTTTTTTCTTGACTGATATCCTTACAATCATACTACCGAAAAGGTGGTCTTCTCTTTGTTGCTGCTACACACTAACCCATTTTTAAAAGGTTGTGGAGTGTTGCCTACAGCTGAAATCCTTTAAACTGTGGACAACATTGAGCAGGTTTTCCTACTCATGAGAAAGGGAGATTAATCACCAGATTTTGCAGCCAAGGAAATATGATGTTTCTACTAATCACTAGAGGCCACTGCTTTTTGAATGACTAAGCAATTCAGGCCCCTGGTCTTGTCAAAGATTGTCTTGACTGTGGATCTTTTTAAGCTGTGACTGCAAAAATTTCTGACAGACAGGAGAGGGTCAAGAGGCCTTTGTCCTTCAAATGATCACTGATCTTATTTCCTATTAGATAACAATATGTCATTTTGCCTCCACTTGGTCTTGATTCTGCAGTGGAAGGGCTCAACCATACATGGTAGAGGTCTAATAAAATCAAGGAGTATGTAAACAACTAATTAACTTGTGAGTAAAAGAGGAAAGAAAGAGTGTCCAAGTAGATTTTGTAACAACACTGAAGAAAAATTCTTTGGTAGACCTGAGAATGGGGAGGCAAAAAACCCATCTACCTTCACCATCTAACTCCTCCCAGTGGACAGTTCTGGCTACTAGTGACTGAGTGCATTGACCTGAATTGATCCCATTAACCTTTAGAGAGGGTTGTGGAAGGATAAACATAACATACAGGGAAAGTTTAGGTACTATATAATCTGTGTATAACAATTTTAACTGCATGATTCATGGAAATAAGTAATAAGTGGATAGTTGGAGTACATATGTTGGGATCATTATTACTGGGTATGACTGTACTGTGAATAGAGTGTCGAGAAATGAATAAGAGGAGCAGCCAAGTAATATTTTCACATATAAGATCAGTTCCCTTGCTCATCTTTTTCAGAATGGCTTTTTTTTTTTTTTTTTTTTTTAGAATAACATTTTTTACAAACTCTATATTTAAGTAAATAGCTGTAGGAGCTGCATCCTAGGCTGAAGTAAATTCTGTCACCATGTGATAACCATACTTTGAACGTTTGTTCCAGTCCGAACAGGGCTAATTGTTTCCCAAACTCATCTCGCTGGTTGCAGTATCAGGAACGGAATAGTGGGCTAGATTGGTCAAACTGGTCAGACTTCAAAATGTTCCTAATGTCTTTCTGTATCAGTCTTTCAAGGATGATTTCAATCAAAGCCTTATAATATGTAAAAAAGTAACAACAAAAGTAGTCCACTGTGTAAAGTGTGAACTGTTTGTCATTCCTAGCCTATTAGACAAAGCTCTGCTGTTGGCAAAAGTCAGAGAAACAAATGTGCAAATCTTCAGGAATTCTGTATGCCAAAATGTCAGTGGTGTGAAAACTGGATTCCTACTGTAAACAACATTAAAGGAGTGGTGCAAAAATACAGGCCTGTGGCAGGGTCTACATGTCTGCCTACAGAGCCAGTTTGGTGTTTAGGTGTTCACCTTCCTTGATAGCTTGTGACTCAGTTTTCAGAATTATTAGAGGGTAGAAGAAGAACAATTGGTCTTTTAACTAAAAAAAAACCCCTTCCAATAATTCAGCCAAGGTATACTAAGAATTCAAATTCTGTCTAATAGCCACCACTAGAAGTGATTATCAAAGTTTTAGAACCTTATTTTTAATATATGTAATAGTAATTAATTATTTTGAGCAAATAACTATGCTAATTGTGTAACTATAATAAATGTGGTTATAACAGCATTTTCTTTAACTGAATTCAATAAAATCCGTATTTATTGATTGAATGAAATTTATATACAGGTTAACATCTGTCATATGATGGCTAAATTATTAAGAAGGATGAGTAGTAATCTAAATATATTAATAATATATTTACACTAAAATATATTTTTCTAATAAAATTTGATAAAATGTCAATTTGTTCATAATCCTTCTAGCTGTGACAAAATCAAATATTTTCTTGAGACATTTCTATGGTTTGTTCTCAGATACTTCTGTGCAATGACCACAAGCAACACCTCAGGTGTTCCTTTTTACTTATTTTAGAAGGTCCAGTCTGTTGTTAACCATTAGCAGTACTTCTGGAAAGGGCTTTATTATATTTTTTAATTAATAATTTAATTTTCCTGATGTGCGGTTGACAATTAACCTGATTTGTCATGTCAGATACTTGACTGTTGATTAAAATGTTGATTAGGTGTTTGATTGGTGATTCAGACACTTCAATTAATTTCACGCAGTGAAAGAATTTACACATAAAAAGAATCGTCTGACAAAGTTGTTAGAATACTTCCATATTCTAAGAGATCTTTAATAAGTGCAGCGATTCAGTGACAGACTAATTATGCAACTTAATGCAGGCATTGTTGAATTCCTCCTAAATCTATTCAGCACCTGCCCGAAAATACACAACTTATTTTTCCTTTTTTTTCCCCCCAATTTTAATTTCCTTCATGTAAATGTCTGTTAGCATAAATACAGGACTGAATAAATGTTCAGTGCTATTTTTTCCTCTCTGAGGCTTCTAGGAGATGTCCTACATAAAGCAAATATTATTTGCTGTGGTCATTCAGAAAGTATATTCATTTCACACAGTTCCAGCATACAATGCCCCAATGCAAGTACTATGTAACCTCATTAAGATCAATAGTGCTATGAAACCAATAACAGTTAATGAAGCAAAGATATTTAAAAACCAACTTTTATTTGCTTAGAGCCCCAGAGAATTAATGTTATTATTATAACTGTAAAAAACTGATGATTAGGGATTTTGAAAAGGTTGTGTAGCACTAACTCTTAAGAACTCCATTCTTCCTGCTGTACGATATTTGCATCTCTTCTGTGAACTGGTTGTTCTGTTTGCTGTGGAATTTTTTATTACATGCTGTTGAATAGGGGTTTTTTTTCTTAGTTTTCCTTCCTTTTTTTTTTTCCTCCCCAGTAGGGTTTAGATCTGTATGCAACATACATAGATATTAGACATATTGATAAAATACTTCCTATGTAAGATAATGGTGAAGAATATTATTTAGTCTATGTCTACAAATTCCAGCAAAACCAATACTGCTGCTTCTTTAGATATTCAGGAAGATATTTGTACCTAATATTTCACTATTTATACGTAACAAAAGTAGTCTCTAGAAAAATGGTATGGGAGTCCAGTGGCACTTTGCCATGGATAAAACTTAAAACATTTGAATATTGGCATTTATAAAGTGAAATCATAATCCTTTCAGCATATGTCATAATATAATTTAGACTTTTTTAAACCAATGGTCAGCTGCTCCTCCTGAAAGCAGTCTGGGCTATCATGAAGAAGAAAAGGGACAATACTGGTGTATTTTTATGTAGAAGAAGCAACATAATTTCTAAAAATGTTTTTACACACTCAAGAACTCTAATACTCTGGACTACTATTTTAGAATAAATACAAATAATTAGGGTGCAATAAACATTAACTTATTTCCCTTGGAAATCACTGGGGGGGAACTTACCCTTGACGCTATTTATTTATAGTGACCTAAAAAATGTCAGAAAACAGTTGTTAGTACATTTATACCTCTGGTAACGAGAGGTTGCTTCTTTATATCACATCCCGTAAGACTGTGAACTTCAGCTACAAAGTGGTGCTGAAGTCTCTCTCAGTATCCACTAAACCAAGTGACAGTAGTTTATAATCTGATCTACTTGGGTTAATTATAGATGCCCTCCTGCATATGACAGGAATGGCATAACAACTGAAAGCATTCGTAGTCTTGTTTGTTATTAAGGGAATTGGGAAGAACAAGGTTAACAACATTCCAGAAACAGTAGGATCATAGTAATGCCATGCAAAAAAGACTGATGCAGAGCTTGGCTTATCAGCAAAGGAATCTCTATCTTTTAAATATGTATGAAGATTTAAACAGACAATTTTCTGTAATTTACATACCTAGTGCATATTATCATTATATCTTCCTAGATAAAGAGAGAAGCATGAATTATGGAGATTTTTGATTGTGTTATCAAGCACTCTTGTACCTTGATAATAACTGCTCCGTGGTTTGCTCTTTGTAAGAAATGCCAGACAAATTTCCCCACTAAACTTAAAATTTGTTAAAGGAATAAATAAAAAGTTTTACAAATAAAGGAGTGCTTTTTCTAAAAGAAAAAAAAAGTATAAAATTATAGTTAATATATAGTTTTATATAGTTTTTTATATTCTAAAAATTCTTTTCTTACGATTACATTTAGTAAAAGTTATTTTCACAAAGCTGCAATTTTAATTATTTTTTTACAATAATCAAGATTTGTGCCTTGGTCTTGGTATTCAAAAGCCATCAGTCACTTTTACTCTGAGTAACAAACACTTTTTCACAGCTTTATCAAGCCTGAGGAATGCTGAACCTCTTACCTTAGCTAGAGTGCCCAGAGTAAAACTACAGTTCTGATGATATAGGACTTTGAAACAAATTGGCCTTAAGCATTCTTCTTACCCCAAAAGTAAAAAGAAAGAGAGTAGAAGGAGTTTGCCTGATAGATGTCAAGAACAAAAATTGGATTCTTAATTGGATTTTTTCTTGAGGGGAAAATAAATTAAATACAGTGTTCAAGAGGACACTAGTTATTTCCACCAAACTCTCTTACTAGGATTCTGAAACTGAAGAGCCCTCTGCAGAAATCCAAGTTCCCTTAACCTGTGGTCTGTCAAAGCCAGTTCTCTTTGTTAATGTTATTGTCATTATTCTTATCTTTAATATCCAGAAGAATTTTGCTAATTTACATTTACCAAAAATGAAGAGAAACACAGAAAGAGGAGGAGAATGGAACATACATGTTGTAGAAAGTGAGGAAAAAATGAAACAACTGACTGAACTTGTCTCTCCTTTCCTAGTGTGACTGTATAGCCTAGGGATGAAGAACTTCAGCACAAGAAAGAAGTCCCAGATTTTAATCCTGAATCCCAGATGCCATTAGTTTTGTCATTAATTCTTAAGGTTAAAAAGCCAACAAACAAATCCAATAAAGTTATTTCAGATGCATCCTGATTTAGTCTTTTATGTCAGTCCAACATTTCTTTTAATGGATTGTACTTATTCCTCAAGGCAAGAAATGCCAGTCTCAAAGTAGCAAAGAATTTCAACTTTTGTACAACCTTAGTAATCCTTTTCGGACTTTATCCTGCTTCTTTAGAAATCAATAACAAATATGCATTTTTCTACTCATTTTAAATGGGGATGGTCAAGAGACGGCATATGGAAATTACGTAATCTACACTTACCTCCAACTTTACTATATACACAGCTGTGTCAGTTTTTCAGTTGTTTCAAAAAAAAACTAATGAAAGTGTAAACAGCATTTTATTATACCAAAACAAGGATTTAACTGATGTCAAACAGACCTAAAGAAAGAAAAGCAATTCATATCTTCTATATAACATTTGTCACAAAATATCAATTAAGAAGAGCTCCTTTAGCATGCATATAGAGTTGCAACATAGAGTAGCATAAAATAATTTTCCTGAGTGACTTAATTTTTCTACCAAGTTGAAAATAGCTGTTTTCTGGAACATCTGCCTTTACATGATGATAATGATGATAAAGATGAGGATAGGAATTATAGCAAACCAATACCTTGAAGACTCTTGGGAATAGATCCTAGACTTTTTTTGTGTATCTTTTCTGTAGCATAAAGCTTAACAATTCTGAAAGTGTGAAACTCTCACATAGTTAAAGTGGGCAATGTCTGTCTGTCTGTCCATCTACCTATTTCATTTCTATTAATCAAATAGTAGAAATCAAATCAGTATTTTATCAACATTTTAGAAAGAGATATGAACTGTCTAAACATCTCTGGCAAGTGTGATTGCATTGTAATAGACTGGAAACCTTTATTTCACTGAATTATTTATCTAACTCTTTGCTGATAACTACATGAGGCACAGTATGCATAAGTACTTCTGATGGCTTTGTTATTATACAGGACTTAAAAACACCCTACAGGCATTAATTGCAAAAAACCAAAAGCTATTTAAAATAAATTGCCCAAATTGAGCTTGTCTTTGATTATAGCAGTGTGTGGTGTTTGATTACAGGGGAAGTGTGGTGGTTTTTATACGTGAATGTGTGTACATGAATTCCAATTTATTGTAAATAGTTCCTAACAGATATATCATAAAAAGTCATCATGCTGAAAAGTTGAAGATGGAATAGGGTCAATAAAATGAATGTTGCTTCATAAAGGAAGTGTTTTAAGTTTAAGAACTTCAAGAACTTTGAGGATATGAGCAGCCTGTTAATGCACACAGAATTAATTCAGTGAAAAGCTAAACAAGTCCTTTGAAAGTAGTGGTAAAATGTTTTATATACATAAACTTTAGATACTTTCTGGGTAAAAAAGTTGATGCTTCTTCAGAAAATGAAAAGTTCTACAAACCTGAGATCTATTGAAATGTTCTCCAAATGGAGACAGTGGAACAGTCTCTTTGCTGCTCTAAGGGTAACAAAATTTGTGGCTGATACATGACATGAATATTGTGTAGCACTTACAATTTTGCTTTAATAAAGTTTTGATGTAAGCAAATCTTTCACAGGGGATTAAAATGATACGAAATTTAAAAGAAAAAGTAGTCAGTGAATATGAGCTGAGAATAGAAGTTAAACTTACTGAGCTCAAGTTATTTTGTGACAATGAACTAAAAGTGTGTAAAAGTCTGTTTTTCTCCAGTGCCTTAAAATGAGATGCTTTTCATTGGCAGGTGGGAGGAAACTTTGCATAGGAGTTAGTGTCAATCATTTGCAGAATTCAGCTATCTTTTTAGGACGAGAAGGTACCATTCTGATTATTCAGGTTAGCCTAATGAAAAATGCAAACCACCACTTTAAAGAAAAAATTGGAAAATGGAAAATTGGGGAAAACCTACTGGCTTTTACTGAGCTGATGTAAAAAAAAATCCTACATAAAGCAAAACATAGCTAATTTTCAATTTGAACATTGCTAACTTCAGCATGTCCTTTTCTCAGTTTACTGGGTAAAGAGTTTTTTAACGTAAGAGTTGACATTTCATTCTGTAAAAGTTATCATAACCTCTGAAAAACATGCCTCTTAGCATTCTTTTTATGTCATTTTAGTTACTCATTCTGTCATTGTAAGGCACATTTTCAAGACATATCTAGCTGCATATAAGGACGCATGCATGCCATCTACATATGTTTGTAGGTGTGTACACATTCTACGGTATAATAAATTCAGTCTTTTCATGGTTCTTTTCAAATTGTCAGTATCAAGGTTATGCTTAGAATTGAAAGAAGTGTATAATAAAGAAGGAATTGTAAATAATTTATTTTTTATAGTCAATTGACTTTCCTTAGCGTGCGTGAAGATGATGTGCAATTTTGTGTGTATCAAATTTTGGGAACATTTCTAAGTCTACTAAGATATGTTTCAGTAATTCTGTATCTAACTGTCTTCAATTTGGATTTTTTTGTGAGAAATAGGTTTGCACCTAGAATCACAGATGACTACAGCAAGTCTTCTTCCTGGGGTCTTCACATTTAAATGTTTCTTACATAAAGCAAGTAATTAATAACCTTTTATCTACTGAAAAAATTTTTAAAAATGGCAGAAGTACCACTAAAATTATGTAAATTGGACTTGATTCAGAAACAGACATAGAAGCTCTAGGCTGCAGTTTCTCTCTCCACAAATAAGTTTAAAGTTTAACACTTTGGCACTTGCCTGATGGTGAAAAGGACCAACTTCAAAAAACATCTTCCTTTTTTTTATTTTGTATTTCAGTCAGACCCAATACACCAACATATAAAAGAGATATTTAAAAATATTATGGAAACATAAACACTTAAATATTCAGGGACCATGAAATCAAGTGTAACTTCCAATGGATTTCGGTTGCTCTTATTAATTTTAGCAACCTTTTCTACAGCCTTGTTTCACTTACAGCTTCTTTTACATAAATAAAATTGTATTTGTTCTTTTGGTGTACCTGAAGCTGGACTCAAGTTTACATTTGTCATCGGGATAAAATAGTGAGACGGAAATAGGCCATTTGATTTGTCTTCATGCACACTGTTCTTTCTGAGATTTAGTGCAAACCCCTGCATTTTCTGCTAGAAGTTTGTTTTCTGAGGCACAGCAGCTTAGCCAGTGTAGAAATAAATCTAATTTAACTGATACTAAGCTGCTGCTGAATACCCTGTGCCCACAATATTACGTCTTACCCTTCATAGCTAAGCGAAACATCCAGCTGTTTATCAGGAGCAATGATAGATCTTTGGTATTACAAACAAGCTTGGTTTGGCACAGTGCTAGCTAGGATGGGCTGAAGTAGTGCCAGACATAGTTTTAAGAGTTTATCAGTGTAGGAAAGGGAGTTTCAGTGTACAAAGGCTTGTTGTATTAAACAACTTGATTTAAAAGTGGAACTTCAAGGAAGATGTGAAAATTTTTGTAGAAACAACACATCACTAGTTTCTGAAGACTCAGAAACTCTAACATGAGCCAATATTGATTCTTTCTATACACAGAGCAGCAAATTTGGTACAGAGAAAAAAAATCCCCAAATAGACAAGATTTATCATCTCACTTGCTATTAGGAGGGATTATCCAAGGCACTTTCTGTTTTGCCACTGTAGTGGTTTTGTTCGCATTTCTTACCTTCTGTGAGATAAGGGATTTGGAGAAATGCAAAGCAGGCTTAAAACTTTAAAAAATGTGAAGAAGTTTATTACTAACAAAATTAAAAGTAAAAAGAAATAATAAGAAATTAAAGCAAAACTCCCTTTTCTTCCAGCACCTCCCCCTTTTACCTAATACGCACAAAGGATAACAAACCATGATTTTGGTCAGTATTACAGTTCTTAAAAGTCTCTCCAATATTTAAGGAAAAAAGGTTTCTTTTGTTCACATGGTTTCCAAACTGCCCAAAAAGCAACAGACCCGCCCGGAATTCTGCTGCTGTGAAAAACATCTCTGCTGCTGTGAAAAACATCTCTCCCATGAATCTTGCAGTCTTCCCACGAGTGCCAGCATGGGTCACACATGGAGTGTTTCTTTTTTTAAGGATAAGCAAATTCCAGCCTGAAAAACAGTGACTCTCTTCTTCACAAAATCTCTAAAAGTTTCTTACATCTCCTAGGTGACCTGGCATGGCCACTTTCCTTTTTCCACAGGCTGCACACAGAATTCTCATACCCCCATGTCTTTTTAAACAGATTAAAGAGGAAAGAGCAGTTTATGATAGTACAGTTTTTACCACGGCCTGCAAGAAGTATTTTTAAGCTTCATGCTGGGCATGACTCTGCCTCTTTTCCCGTCACCATTTTCAGCTTCATCTCACATGACATGCAACTTCATTGTGTGATTCCCCACAATAACATATACAATTGTTCAGCTGAATAATATTTCACTACAATATATGTGAGGTAAAATCACATGAAAAATTCCTGTTCTAAACAGAATTTTCACACAGATAATTTGGACCAAAAATAGCAGAAGGTAGGAAATAGTCTTTGGGGGTTTTAGTGAATGAAATACAGCAGCTTCTTTGGAAGCTCACCACAAGGTAATACCCACAACATTTTCCACCCTATTTTTTTTTTTTCCCTCTTGATTATCATCTAATGATGTTTTTGCACATTTTTTTATTTTCTGTTTGTAATATGATAATGCCCATTAACCTGGAATTGAAACACAACCTATTGTGCTATACATTGCACAAACATAATTTTATATTGCAGCTGCTTCATGTTACTCATAAACTCGTTTAACATCTGTAGAATACAATTTAAATATACATTAGAGGGAATAGATGATTAAAGGAACACTTTTCATGGGATTTCACGAATTATTTATGTGGTCTATCATGCAACTTGATATGAAAATCTTCCATAATCACTGCTGGAATGAATCAACTGGCTAGAATGAGAAAAGGTTAGTATGTTCTGCCAGCATGGAAGTTACAATCATTGAAAATATTGCTTGCAGATATACCCTTTAATCACCAACATCAGTCTCATTCTTAAATTTTTTTTAAAAATCTATACTTTCTATACTTTCACAGTTAAAGAAACAGGTAGTCTAAGAGGAAAATGCTGAAGCATCTCTAGTCAGAAGATCTCAAATTGACTCTCATTAAGTTTGGTGTTTTACAGATGTGGGGAAAATATACTGTCTAGCCATCAATTGCATTTAAATACTCTCTATTACTTGAAAAGTTTCACTAGTTCTGTGAGAGCTGCATGGGCTGGGCTGACCAGTCACTTGCCATCACTGGTTAGATAGAACTGAAACATCCAGCGTAGGTTTTATTACCTTGCAACTCTGAAAAACACAAGTTAGATGCGTACATTATACTCCGTGGAGGTAGAGATAGTGGAGTTTAGAGAATTGTTCAGTGTCCAAATTTAAATGTGTTATATGATTCATTTAGTACCCCAGCCCAGATTTCCCCATTCCAGAAAGGCAAAGGCAGCCTACATTAATCAGCTGCATGAAGATGCCCTAGATAGTTAATGACGTATCAGATATAAGTAGCTATCTTTGTGCAGGCAACTGAATGAAGTCCAGAGAACTCCACAGACCACATTTACTGAAACAAGGTCTTCACTGCTTGTAACAGCCACTTCAGCTGCTCATAAATAGATTTTGATGCCAATATCTAAATCAGTTTGACGGGTCACTTCCTGAGTGAGAGATCTCTCTTTAAATGCTCAGATGAGGGAGTACAGAACTAATAATCTCTAGCCAGAAAAACACATTTGACCAGAATCTCTCAGTCTTCATCCACTCTTAAAATATTAAAATTAACACAGAATTAAAAAATCTGAATATATATATGCACCATATGGCAGTATAATATATTCTTAAATATCGAAGTCCATATCTCCACTCTGATTTCAAGTTATTCCTTACACTTCATCAGTTTTCAATTGCTAATATTCTTTTCCATTGCTGTTGTGAGAGTTGCTTTGCAGAAAAAGTGGTTAATGCTATCCTAGCAGAATGAATCATCAATAAAATTTGTCTTGATTATCAGGATTGCAAAGATGCTCAGTGATAAATAAAACCAAATAAAACCCCTGTACTTCAGTGCCTGTATTTCAGTGATTTTTTGCACTTTAGCCGCTGTAAAAATTGAGAGCAGGTGAAACTTCCTAAGAATCAGAAATGCCCTAGTACAGAGTAAACCACATTTGTGAAGAACGTTCTTTGTGACTATTTTTCTTTTAGTTTTGATTTTGAGAACTAATTTTGAATTTAACTGAAAGACTAATGTTTATTCAGAAAGCTTTTATACTTAGTAGGTAGTATAATTTTATTAAGCCATGTATGTTTTGGGAATTTTGTGTGATTTCAAAATGTGATTATTCCCTTGCCATAGTCATAGGAAAATATTGCTTTTGTACTCTTTAGTTGATTTTTAATCCTAGTTCAGTTTACGAAAGTAGAGAACAGATTTTTTCCCCACAACATATTCCATTTCTGTATTGGATTCTTCTTAGGTCTTCAACTTGCTATACAAATGGAGAGATTAGAACTATGCTTGAAGGAAAGGATTTAATTCCACCTGGTGATGAAAGACCATGCTGAAAAATGGAAATAAATTCAACAGGGGGAAGTAAAGGTTACAAAGGGCAGTTAAAATCAATTGTGTAGTATGGGACAAAAGTGTTTGGCTAACAGTTTTTCAGAGAAGGATTTGTGGGTTATAATGAGTGACAAGATGGATATTACAGAGAAATGTGTATGTTGTGGATAAAAAAAAAAAACTCCACCAAACCACAAAATAACCTACATCAAAAAACCCAAAAAGGAATAGTCCTCATTGTATGTAATGGAAGAATAATAGGAGAAAATCTATATTCCTGGCTCATTTCAGCACAGTGGCTGGAGCTGGGTCTTTGATTCATTTGGGTTATGAGCCTTGAGAATCTGGGATGTGGTGAACAGAGACAGAAAAGAGCAAGTGGAATGATGTAAGTTGTCTGTTACACCAAGACCAAGATCTGAAAGAACTGAGTAATTTATCCCAGATAAAAGAAGGTCCGACTTCATGCAGAGAAAGATTTCAAAGAAATGAAAAAATGTGTTCTGCTCTCTGCATATACACAACATAGAACAAGAAGTAATGAATTGTGCTACAGCAAAAAGACTTTGTTATGAATGCCTCTCTAACAGAAACAATGAAACACTATCTCCTTCACAGGCAGTATTTAAAGAAAAACCGAACAACTTATTCTTCCCAAGGAATGCCCAAGTTATAACTGTTCCTGTAGGTGACATGGAGATGAATTCTACGATTTAGATTGCTTTATGTTTTTTTCTGAAGTGATACCATATATGAAAGGACAGGATGAATATTTGACGCTGACCGCAAACTGCCCAGGGTAAGCGCAGTGTCTAACTACAGAAGGTATCTTAAGACAGGATTTAGCAGCAGTACAGCAGACAGGTCTTGGCTGCAGTGCAGCAGCTAATGCTGGTTCCCCTGTGAGGAGCAAGATGCAAGCCAAATGGAAAAGGAGCGCTGGCAGAGATAAAGGACGAGAGAGGGGCTCTCCACGTGATTTCCAACCCTTTATTGCAGGTGAAGCATAAGAGCAGAAGAGCGAAAAATGTGGGCGTGCAGGGATTTTTGTCTGGGGGTAAAAAGGGGCAGAATAAAGGGTTATAACCAATGGGGTTCAGTAAACTGTGACATGACAGTGGGAAAACAGCCAATGGGACAAACTTGGGGGGGGTTCTATTTGAATTAACAAGTAGGCTACCAAATACAGCAGAACTTTCCAGAAGTCATATCTATAAGGGATATGCATAAACATAAGGGCATGCATAAAACTGGGTGGGGAAATCTTAAACCAACAGCAAAACAATATGCAAAACCCAGTTCCCAGGGGAGCATGGGAACTCTCCGTGACTGCGAGGTTAGACCTCAGTGCCCTGGGTGCCAGACCACCAGTGCTTTGTTTGTGTGGATGCTGCAGCTGCTGCCACACTCACTGCAACAAATATTATTAGCTTACTGTCTTTCTTTCTGTCTATTTGCTCTGCTACAAATCGCACATACTGACTCCTTAAAATTTTCCCCAGCTTTCCAATGAAGAAAGAGTATCTTTGCTTATAAAAAAGAGGATGCTTCCTGGAATAACAACATATGGGGGAAAGTAGTTTCCTCTTGATAGGATTAATTTGCCTTCATGTAAGTATTGAAAAGGCAGCCACTTCAACTTAGTCACTTCTTAGTACTTTCTCAGACACTGAAGGCAAATCCACATCTCCACATGGCAATTCACCTCATTTTAAAATGGACAGCTAGAGTAAACATAATCTAAACACTTGTGATGTCACAATAGGGGAGGTGAGCAGAGGACAGGAATCAGTATTTATAAATTAAGTAAGGAGAGATGGAGTTGTTGACTGTCTCAGGTTAAGAAGGACTCTGGACATCTAGACTCAGCCTTAAAGTTCTTGGGATTCTTGACATTCACAGAACTCTCTCTTCCTGGAAAAGTGAGCTACAAAAATACTATGAGTTTTCAAATGTCACTGCCTTCTGTTCACTGCTGAAAGAAATCTGAGACTGGCCACCAGATATTTATCTATAAGCTAATGGAATTCCATGGATGTTAATTTTATTCATTGATAATAGCAGAGGAGTAGCTTTGCTAGGATAATTGTTTTCTATATTGTAGCACTGATTTAATTTCAATTATATAATAATTTGAATATATCTACCTACATAGTCTTAATAAGCATTTTAGTGGGTTTTGTTAATAAAAAGGAACATTTAAGTATCATATATGGGTTAGTTGTACTGGAGCTGTGATGAAATAATCCAGAACTTTTTCATATAACACTTTTTAAAAAGACAGTTTAAGACAAATGTGCCTTTACATCTTCACTCTTGGCACTGTATAGAGTAACAGGAAAGAAATATTCTTAGCTGATACTGGCTAGCTCCACTTTCTCTGAAACAATGGTAATAGAATGTAATTTCATTCCTACACAGATTATTTCATGACCATTTTCAAATGTTTTTACCCTTAAGAGAAAATTATTTCAAAATTCAGTATTCTGAAGAATCATGGAAGCTGGTCAAGAAAAGCTACATTGCATCAGCTGGTTAATCTCCAGGGCAATACAAGCGTACCTCCTGCTGATTATTTACTAAGAGTACATATTAAAAAAAGATATTCTTTTAGGTTCTGCAGAGGTAAAATTCTTCAGCTCATTGCCTTGTTGTTTTAGTTTGTTTGTTCATTGTTTTTCCCTTATGCTTTTTTTCAATCCACTGGTATTTATAATGCAATAACTGAGAAGTGTGCTATGATGGAAATTTGCAACACTTTGCTAACTCTTTTTGCATGGCTACTCTAGCAAAAATAATTTGTGATAGATATCAACAGTTGTCACTCCACCAAGATGAGAGTATCTGTGTCTTCCAAGATTAACCACAGATTTTCTTTAGTCCTGTTTATTACTGTTTTCCTTTTCTTTCACATCCTTTGTATTTATCTAAGATTGAATTTTTATTTTATTTTTGATGGACCATAGTATTGAATTTTGAACATAATGTTGAAATTCTGGTTTAGATCATCTTCTAAAATCTGATATATGACATAAACTGTTATATTTATTGTCACTATTCCCTCACTGTGCCAAAGTCACTAAGTGAGGGAAATTACATGATCTCTAAAAATGAAGATTCCACTGTAAAATATTTCTGACACACTTCGTCTCTAAGTATATGTAGATTTACCCTTGACTCAATAGTTTGTGATGCAGCCTCTTCTCTAGATCAAAGATCCTAGTAGAAGTTTGAATTTTTCCCACAAAAACACATACTATGCTTGGTTTTATGGTCAAGAATTTTATTAACCTTTTCTAACCCTAAGTCATAGAGGAAGGTAAGAATAAATTAATTATCTGCTATAAATACTGAATATTAGTCAAAGTTATGGCCCCATTTTCAATGCCTGTTTCCTGTTTTCTGTATGATAAGTCCTGTACCTGTCCTGTACCATCCAGCTTGCTGAAGAGGTAACAGGAGATGAGCTCATTAGATCACTCTATATGATTAACATTCTAGCTTAAGATCATTTCCTCTATCTTAATATCATATTTATGTTTTATCAATAGCAGCTTAATTTTTTTTCTAGATTATTCCCAGAGGAAATATTGTATTTCACAGGACTTAGCAGTGATTTCTATTCAACCCTGCCAAAAACACCCCCTTAATCAAGATCCCACCAACAGTGGGATTTGAGATGTTAATTATGCATCTAGAGCACATTTTATTCATATTGTGCTATGCTAGTTCTGTGTGTGTGTACAGGTGTTTTTAATCAAAGGTTTTGCAGGAAGAAATCAAATACTCAAAAATTGTTACATTTGTGAGCTGAATTTATACTCTCATAAAAAGAAAATCAAACTTTTTGACAGTCTGGACTGGCATTAAGCATATTACTCTCCTTTAATCCTAAAACAAAAGATTTTGAATCAGTTTTTTGTATTATCATCTCCAGGCCCAGTGTCAGATTAACAAGTTTAGAATTATATGAGCTCACTGCTTTTTTTCAATTGTGGTACAGTATTAGTACACTTCCATCAGCTGTGTATCTTGAATGAGCTGAGAACTTCAGGAAAGCATGCCAGAGGATCTGCCTGGATTACTCCTTACCTTTTGAACTCAAATTGCACTCCATAAAATGTTTAGTGCCTTTGAGGCTTTCAGCATAGGCTGTCTTTCCCACTGATACTGCAATAGGTTTGACAGAGGACCACAGATAGCTATCATTTTCTGCTGTACTGTGTTTCACTTCAAAAGGACAAACTATTTTTTAATATATGACTATTTATTGTCAGGTTGGACAAAACCCAATCTCAAATTTCAGTGTTGACTAAGCATTATCTCTTAGCCTGACTGCATAAGAGATGCTGTGTTTAGGTCTGACATTTCCTTCTCTTCCTGAATGCATTCTATATTAGGTAGTTATTTAAAATGTGAAAAATAAATCTGTGCTGTGATGGCAACACACAATACAGAATATATCCGAAAAGTTTCTGTATAAATCTGTATTCTACTATATTTCTAACTAGCACTCTTCATTTCTGTAAGGATTCCACAACTGTTTTAAGCAGTAGTTGTTTTCCAAAAATAGAAGATGCTCATCTATTATGGAGATGATTTTCAAATAACGATTTCAGGAACTGGCAGAGAACAAAAGCTGCACTGCAGCTGAAAGAAACAGCCTTCCCCTCTGGTGATTTTAGGATACCAGTTATTAAAAAATCATTTTCCTGACATTTGCATGGTAAACTCAGATCTCACTCTGATGATAAATATATCTCTTGGGTTCACCTTCCAGGGCAAGCTACAGGGATATATCAGAATTTAGTAATGGGATTTTTGTTTTATCATTGTTTCATTCATTTTGATTTGGTTGGTTCTTCTTCTTCTGGAAGTCATAAAATTTTTCAAATGCAAAACTCACCAAACATAAAATTATGGGTTGATTTCAGTGCAGAGTAATGAAATAAATGCCTATTTTTTTGAATTTTTCCTTTGCTGGAGGCCAAAAATGACAGAATAACTACAAAGTGT
This sequence comes from Platysteira castanea, assembly GCA_013397175.1. Lineage (NCBI taxonomy): Eukaryota > Metazoa > Chordata > Aves > Passeriformes > Platysteira > Platysteira castanea. The sequence continues at coordinate 81,920 of VYXC01009547.1, forward strand.
CAGATATGAAGAGGAAAAATTCTCGAATTAGGTTTTAGTCTGCAAAACTTATATCAGAATGTCATCAGCAATATGTTTTTTACGTGGAGCTGATCATTACTCAATAGAATGTATTTCTTCTTTGATAAAGGCAATCTGGTTCCAGGCCTTTGTTTTCAGAAAGCATTGATGATACAAGTTTTTTTTCTGCATATTAATTTGCAATGGTGTTTAACTAATTCTTTTGCCTCTTATTTTAAGTATTCCTCACTTAGCAAGGGGATATCAGTCAGATAAATCAACATAAAATGAGCTGTAGTGTAGTATAAACACATTCAACTTAGCAGCCCAATGACAACTGAAGTACAAAATGCATGGATAATAAAATTGGACCACAACCCTCCTTGCCTTAGAAGTTTTACTCTTGGATCTTATCCTCAGGACAGGTAAGTAAACTAAGGTTCCAAAGAAAAGATAATTAATAAAGAAAAAAAGAAGAAAAAAATATATTTGATCATGCATATTTTTATAGTAATAATGAAAGAAAATATAAAATACGTATATTAACTTTTTACATAGAAAAGAGAGGGCTTTTTTAAAGTTTTGTATGCATGACTAGACATTTATGCTGCCTCAATTTGACCATACCTTAAAAAGACCAGTATTTTGGGAGCACACTGAGGGCTGGAAATCTGCAATTTTAATGTTTGAAGTTTGACTCCCAAAAAACTTAGTTTCACAATTCATCAAACATTCTAGGCATGGCTTAATAACATTCATACACAGAGAACCAGAAACTGGTCATAGTTGTACTTTACATCATAAATTAGATCTTTGCAGACGACTTGGGAATGTTTTTCCCAAATGCAAAACTGTATAGTTCATCCCATTCATTGTGCAACCCTGCTTTACAATTTTTCTTTTTGTGCTGATTTTATGATAATTTCGTGAGGAAAAAAAAGTTAAAATGCTTTTCTGAACAGTTAGCCCAAAAGGTTAGTCAAATTAGAAATATATTTCAAAACAATATGTAGGTTTTATATGCACAATTAGTATTGCCATTAATGAAATATATTCATGTAAGTTTTTCAAGTCATGCAGAGAGGAGCGTGATAGAATCTTACACATACCCATTATCAGCACCTGTGGAAAGCATCTGACACTGTCCAAGTGTCCTGGGTTGAAGTATTCTGTTACCATCTTTGTGAGCTGTTGGAACCAGGTGNNNATTTTCTCCTATTAAAATTATAATTCTGAGTTGCAATCTCCCACTGGTTTGATTTCAAACTAGTACACCAAGTGACATGGAAAGTAGAACTGAATGCATCTTCAGCAAGTCTGCCAATGGCACCAAACTGTGTGGTGCAGTCAACACACTGGAGGGAGGGATGCCATCCAGAGACACCTCCACAGGCTTAAGAGGTGGGCCTGTGTGAACCTCATGAAGTGCAACATGAGCGAATGCACCTGAGTCAGGGCAATCCCAAGTATAAATACAAGCTGGGAGGAGAAAGGACTGAGAGAAGCACTGGGGAGAAGGATTTGGCAGTGTTGGTGGATGAGAAGCTCAACATGATTCGTCAGTGCGTGCTCACAGCCCAAAAGGCCAACTGTATCCTGAACCAGCGATCAAGGGATGCAGTTCTGCCCCTCTACTCCACTCTAGTGAGACCCTACCTGGAGTACTGCATCCAGCTCTGCGGCTCCAAACACAAGAAAGATGTGGTCCTGCTGGAGTGAGTCCAGAGGAGCAGCATGAATAGGGGCAGAGGACAGGGACACCTCTTCTCTGAAGACAGGCTGAGAGAGTTGGAGTTGTTCATTCTGGAGAAGAGAATGCTCTGAGGAGATCTTAATAGCAGCCTTCCAGGAGCTAAAGAGGAACTACAGGAAAGCTGAAGAGGGACTTCTTACAAGGGTGTGTAGTGACATGACAAGGGGTAACATCTTTAAACTGAAACACGGTAGGTTTAGATCAGATATTAGTAAGAAATTCTCTACAGTGAGGATGATAAAGCACCGGAACCGGTTTCCCAGAGTTGTGGATGCCCAGTGACCCTGTCCATGTCAGGGGGATTGGAACTAGATGTTCTTTAATACCCCTTCTGAACCAAGACATCCTGTGATTCTTTGATTTTCATGTATCATGCAGTGAACTCTCTTTTAAATGTGGCTGGATTCTGTTTTGGTTTTGGGGTTTTTTTTACATAAATTGGAAGACTGTATCTGGCGTGATTTTCATCTGATTTATTAAAAATAATTACAGCCTCTCTATCTATCTGAAGCCTATATGATTTTCATGCATCAGAGTTGTATTTATAATAGCCTCATCTTCATTTGCTTGGAACAGATGGAAAAATGCCTTTGATTACTGCATTTTTTATGTTTCAGACTGCAGGGCTAGAGACCTTGTTTCCTTCTTTTTCTAAACAGTAAAGGAAAGTTTGCATAGAAGAGCTCTGTAGAATCTGTTCGGCACTTTTGACAAGGATGACTTCCTGATTCTGACAGTTCCCGGGCAGCTTTCCTGTGTAATTTTTCTTTAACCTTGTCAGAGTAATATGAACCAAGGTCTCCAACCTTCCAGTATCTAAAGTACTAAAAGTAGTTAATCAAAAAGGCTTTCCTAATCCATTCCTTTTCCATCTGTTCCTATGGAAAGAGTAGTTAACTCTTCTAGAATGGCTGTAGCATATAAAAACAATAGACAGCACAATAAGTTCTTCACTGATAGATGCTTGGTGACAGTGAAATTATGTAAAACTGTATCTCCTGCTGTGCTATACATACACAGAGTGTTTGTACATGAACAGCAGCATAAATAAGGTTATAAAGTATGGCAAAATAAACTCATAGCTTCTAAAAAGCAAAATGAACCAAAACAATTTAAATTCTGGGCATTACACAGCTTGATCTCTCTAACACCTTGGGCAGCATAGATAGAGTGGAGGGTTAGGAAAAAAAAATGAAAATCTGTAAAGGAACATTACAGCATTTGTTCACAATATGAGCTGTCAACAATCATGCATAATTTGAGACTGCAGCCACTAACAATTTCACCATGTTTTTCTCTGCTTGAGGAACTGAGTTTTCTGATGTGTCCCTAATGGGATTGCAGTGGCCCTTACAGCATCTTGTAAATAACCCATACTACCCCTGCACAGAGCACAAATTTAGATTTCACAGATTACAGCCCTAAAGTATAAACACCGGTCTGCCCCACATTATTACGTGATCCAAGTTTGTTAATTAAAGAAACATTGTCAAAATGCAAATATAATCAAATTTCCTTTGGCATGGTGGCATATAATAACATGTTAAAATTATTAAACACTATGTCAAAATTTAGAATTTGTCTTCTTTCTGAGAAATTTAGCTTTTGTAATTCTCAGTGCTGTGCACAGTGTTCTCTTAGCATTAAAAAGGAGAAAGATTCCAAATGTCAAGGGGATTTATGCAAGGAAACATTACCTTTATGTGAAAGAAACAGAAACCAGATGAGGATTTCACCAAAGACAGAGAATTGATACATTTTATGTAATTCACAAGAAAAAGAAACACATGAAAACCTAAACAAAGGAAAACCATCCTGATTCTAAGCACTTGTCTTCTTTTTAACCTTGACACTATTTGTTTGTTTGTTTTCTGGGGATTTTTTTTCAGAGTGGGAAGCATATAATGTTACAAATGTGACATATTCTAAGAGTTCAGTCTTTAAACTGCCACATGAGTAAACAGTTTTCTCTCTTTTTTATGGTTTTTTTTTTTCATTAAAAATGTTTTGTGCTCATGTGGGACATTTTGGCAAACTTTGAAGTAGAGGATTGGTCAAAATAGTAAATTAAAACTGAAATTCAATTAATTTTTGTTTACATGACAATATTTAGGACATGAAACAAGAATGGTACTACTATAACCATTAAATTAAGAAATCTGAAGTAATCAAAAAAGATGTCATTCTCGAATGATCTTGTGATTGGAAACTAGTAGAAATGGAAAAATCAGTATTATGAAAAGGATTTTTAACTGTAGTCTCACATACAGAAGTCGATTTATAATTACTGTATTTATTCATGACATGTTATTTTTTAATACAAAGTGTTCTTATAATGAGCTCAGAAGCTTTGCCATTTAATAGGAAAATTCATTTATGCAAAACCAAATGCCAAACAGGTAAATGTGAGTTCACACATTCCAGGTATAAAAGAGCCATGCTGTGACAGAGATATTGTTTTAACGATTTCTTGCTTCCTGCTCTGTGCTACATACTAAAATAATAAATTTCCTAGGATAAAATCTGCAAATTATTGAAATTATATACATAATATGTAATTTTTAAAAACATAATTATATGCAAAAATCCCCCAAAGTTTCTCATAATCTGTACCAGTTCCTGCCTACCTGCTGGGGTATCAAAGTCCTTGAAAGGAAATATGACTATCAAAATAGCCTACATTTTCTACAGGACATACTAAGCTCCCTATACATCAGCACAGTTTCTCAGAAAGACATCTAATTTCTTCTTAAACCATTCAAGGCTGTAAAAGCTAGGTCACCTTCTGCTTATGTTAATCACAAAACCCAGTCTGATAATTATTTGACTGGAATCACTACAGTGTTCAATACTGTAGAAGACACAGTGACCTGGCACGTTTTGTGTCCCTTTTGTTCAGTAACTCAGCAGGTACTCCACTCACTCAGGCTGAAGGATGACACTGCTCAGTCACTCAATCTGAAAATGAAAGTCTGACCCAACATCTTTTAGGTGGATGCTTTAGCCAGAAGCTTATAAAATTGATTATAGCCAGAGAGCCAGAAGATTGTTCTCTTTTATGCAGCCCTGTTGAAACACCTTCAATTTTCATGGGCCAGAGAACAAGACTAGGCTTGTATATTCCAGGAGCTAAAATATGTTCTCTCTTATCTAGGAAAAGGACCCTGAGCAATACACTTTATGTTGCTAAATAAGAGAGAGATAAGGATGTATCCCTGTCTTCAAGGATAAGTAGCACAGATTATCTTGTGTTCACATTTCTTTTCAGATGGTCCGTTTTCTAACAGGAGTGTCTCAGTGGCCCAAAGAGGGTCAGAAAGCAAGCTAACAACTGTGCAGTGTCAGCAATCACAGCAGTCAAGCTCACTCCCTATCCTTCTCTTACTAAGTAGCATAAATATACCCTCAGAATCTCTACAACGCTCAAAATCATTTTAAACAGATCGTCATTTAATATTCAGTAAATTAAGTATTTTACATAATGCTGAATACTCCATCTCCTAAGCTCTATGTATATATTCTCTCTCTGGCAAATGTAGTAATTCTTAACAAAGACTTCATAGGAGGTTTTGGATCAATGCAGGTCAGTCAAAGCATTCCTTTGAGATGCTGAATATGCAACTCCCAATCAACTACAGGGGAAGCAGAGCCTTACACTGGCTCTGCCACAACCATAGCTGAGTGCTCTGACCCTTTGAATACACATAATCTTTTTCTAACTTACGTCTGAGGAGTGGGTGATCCAAATGCCTCAGTCTCAGTAGAAATACCCATAGCTCTGAGTTTTGCTTGTAGCTCTCCCTGAAAAAGCAGGACTGACACGTCCTACTTCTTTCTTCATATTTTCCTTTGGAGAGGTTGTGTCCCCAATTGCATACATAGAATATTTCAAAATTCTGCACTTAACAATCCATCTCCAGATCAAAATGCATTTTAGATATCCACAGTTTCATAGGCCCTGTTCATTCAAGAAACACTGAATTCTTAAGTGTTTTTTCAGGGTCCTAATAGCTAAATTCTGTCAGCTGAGCTCCCCCAAACTATTAACTGTATTCTTTTCTTCCCTTTAGCTACAGCAGAAGGAAAATAATTTAATAATATTTTCCAGTGTTCCAGTAATACTTTGATTCAAGTTCTCTAATGTTTTTGCAAAAAAAAAAAAAAAAATTTTGACATCAAAATCAATTTGATTATTTCCACACACACCCCCTACAGAACAAAATGTTAATTATCAGAAGAATTAAACCACAGGACATTAATCTGTGAAATGACTACTGAACACTTTGTGTTAATCAATTCAGAATAAATTATTAATCCCTTGAGGTCCGAAAGACTAATTTAACAACAAGGAAATAGCCAAAACCATGGTGGTCTAGGGACCACTGACTTGCACTGATACACCTGGCTTTGTGTCAATGAAGTCTAGCTCCTAGAGAGAAATCACAAGAGATTTGTATACTAGGGGAGCAGAACGACTTTCAAAAGAGATATGAGTTATTCTTCACTTCACACTGCCCCTGGCTATGCCTGCATATATGTTTGAACTAATACAGCTTCTCTGCAGCCCATCTTCCAGTAATAGATTCTGATTGAACCAATCCACAACTAGGATAGAAAGCAGCTATTATCCTGTGATTAACTGTGCTCAGAATAGCACACTCAGCATATACTCCATATGAATTTTTCCTCACCACTTTACCCTGTTTAATGATTTTCTTGACCAAAAAGTAGTATGTCACAAAAGCTTGCACAAATAAAAATCTTAGTATCTTAAATAGATTTTAAAAAAACTTTAGGTTACCTTTGCTTCTACCTAGTGTTGGAGAACTTTTAATTGAATTCATTTTCACAATTAATAGTCTCTTGTAAATAATTTAATTCTTTTTCTACAATTAGATAATAAAAACAATTTGATTTAGCCAGCAGTGTGCCCAGGTGTCCAAGAAGGCAAATGGCATCCTGGCTTGTAACAGAAATAGTATGGCCAGCAGGGTATGTGAAACAGGGAAGTGATACCTCCTCTGTACTTGTCACTGGTGAGGCCACACCTTGAAATTTTGTTCATTTCTGGGCCACTCAGTTAACGAGGGAGATTGAGGTGCTGGAGTGTGTCCAGAGAAGGGCAATGAAGCTGTTGAAGGGTCTGGAGTGCACGGCCTATGAAGAGTGGCTGAGGGAACTGGGTTTGTTGAGCCTGGAGAGAAGGAGGCTCAGGAGAGACATCTCCCTCATTAGCCTTCTCCACAACTTCCTGAAAGGAGGTTGTAGCCAGGTGGGGTTCAGCCTCTTCTTCCAGGCAACCAGCAACAGGACAAGAAGACATAGTCCTAAGGTGCACTAGGGGATGTTTAGGTTGGACATTAGGAAGAATTTCTTTACAGGTAGTGGAATGGGCTGCCCAGGGAGATGGTCAAGTCACTGTCCCTGGAGGTGTTTATGGAAAGTGTGTTTATGGAAAGACTGGATGAGTTACTCTCCTTGGAGGTGTTTATGGAAAGCATGATCTGGTTGACATGGTGGTGTTAGGTCATAGGTTGGACTTGATGGTCTTTTCCAACCTGATTGATTCTGTAACATTTACAAAATGTTAAATAATAACATTCCCTTAATTTGGACAAAAATCAATATCAATTTTGCTTCATTACATTACAAAATACTAGAATGTAAAAAACCCCCAAGGCTGTCCTGCCACTGAATGTCTTCTATAATTGTGTTGCAGTGGGTATTGGTGGTAAATGTGCCGCAGCCTTCCAGAAAGTGTCTCCACAAGAAGCCACTTTGGTAGGGCTGCTGCGCCCCAGTTGGCGAGAGCAACGCCTTTTCCCCAAGCGTCCATGTAAGATCAGGCATTCCCGGAGTTGCTGATCCCCACTGAGTACGAACAGGGGAGGCCACAATGGCACTCACACACCCTCTGCCACCAGAGCAGTGGGCACACACACACACATGCAGGCTGACGATAAAAGAGTCCAGGAAGGGTCTTCATATGGGGTTTCACGGGAGGGTTTATTGCGGCCACTCACCTGAAAGGTTCCAGGGACGAAGACAAGGAACAATGGAGGGTACAGGGTTTTATACGGGGGTGGAGAGAGCATCAGGGCCAATGGTCTGAGGGCACGGGGGCGGTACAGGGGCAGGACTAGGGTAAGGGAACCAATAGGGATACTGTGAGGAAGGGACTAAGGAACAAGGGTGAATGGGAGAGCAGGGAAAGGAGAACATTCCAGGGTACAGACATATAAGGGATAAGGGGGCAGGGAGGCCAGCGGACCAATCAGGGGAACAGAACTGATTGAGGGTACATTAACATAAAGGTACAATGCATCCTAGGAGAAGCCTTTCCATGTCACTCTAACCGGAGGAGGATTTCTTATGGGCTCAGTGGCCTTCCCAACAACAGGCCCACCGTCCCCCACAAAATTGCTACATTTTTATTATCTTGTCCTTTACTTTCTTCCATTTAGCTTTCCAGTTTACAAAAAAATAACAATTATGTCAACTTCCTCAGTGCCAAATCTACCTTTATTTTTTATATTTTTGCAGAACAAAAATACATACCATCAACATTGACATGTCATACTTTTGATGTCATGCAACATCCATAAACAAATTCTAAGATGGGTAAGAATTGTTTCTTGCAGCCATATACATTTATGGGATTTAATATTCCTTTTATTAAGTCACAATCACTAAATGTATAGAAATGTTTGAGGGGGTATTTTTTGTGCGTTTCGGTGGGTGTTTTTCCCAGAGGTATGTCTCAGGATAGACATCACATTTTAAAAGATGTAAGTCTAGACACTCACTTATGACAAAGAAACCCAAAAAACTCGCTATTCAGTCAATTCTTTTTTCAGTGAGAGTGAAGAATTTCATTAACATTCCACAAATTTCACCTGAATAGTTTTTGTCTCATCCACTGGAAAATGCAACACCTAACAAATAACTGGCATGTTTATGAAGTGGAAAAATAGTGTAGGGTAACTCAAGCTAGTAAGAAAAAATATGAACTATTTTGTAAGACAGTGCTATCCCATTAAGAGAGCTGAGTGGTATACTGTATACAGGGGGAAAGAACTGAAGAAGAAAATACAGAATTCTTATAAATTCTCCAAGTCTTTGAAAGATTAACAGAGTGAAGGTGAAAGTTTAAACTTTACCTTTTCTCTCTGTCCTGGTTTTGGAGAAGGGGATGGAGTTTATAGCTCTGTCTTCTCTATGATTCTACGGTTCTACTATGGACATTTTATAGACATTTCACAGGGATGGCCCATAGACTAAGGAAATTATATCCCTGCATTTATCAAAGGCTGAGAAGTGATGTGGTGGTTATTGAGGATATATTGGATAGTGCATGATAATGCATGCACCTAAGCATGATGAAAATGGCATAGAATGAGTGGTGGAGAATATGCTGGTTTTGGCAAAGGTAGAGTTGATTTTCATCATAGTAGCTAATACGGGTCTGTGTTTTGGATTTGGGCTGGAAATGGTGTTGGTAACAAAGGGATGTTTCCATTATTGCTGAGCAGTGTTTACACAGAGCCAAGGGCTGATCTTTTCATCCTCCTGGACCAGCGAGCAGGGTGGGGGTGCACAAGAAGTTGGGAGAAAGGACAGATGGGACAAGTGACCCCAGCTGAACAAAGGGATAATAAATACCCTGTGACACCATGATCAGCAACAGATGAGGGGAAGGTGTGCCTGGAGGTTGTTGCTCAAACACTGAATGGGCATCATTTGTTTGGTGGTGTACAATGGTTTTCATTTGCATTACTTGTCTTTCTTGTGTTTTATTTCTTTCTCTTGGTTATTATCCTTTTCATAAAATTTACCAAAATTGTTATTATTAATTTTTTGGAGTTATGAAACTTTTCTTCACTCAACCAACAATTTTTCTCACCTTTACACCCTCCAGTTCCCTTCCCCTCCCTCATCCTGCTGGAGCATGGAGTGACCAAGTCAGTGTGTGGTGCTTAGTTGCTGGCTGGAGTTAAACCATGACAGTAGACTATTTTCAAAGTAACAAAAATAGTAGAGAGTGAGGAAATATTGATATTAATGTGGGTTTAAATGGAATTTCAATTTTATCATTATAAGGATAATGGACATGCCATTTTCTCAAACACTTATTTTGATTTTCAAAAGTTTATAAATCCCATTCAGTGCTTACTTCTGCCTTTATGTATCTCAAAAGTCTCTAAAACCAGAATCCTGGGCTATCTTGCAATGTTTTTCATAATGAGCTTAAAGCCCATTGTGATGATACAAAAGAAGAACTGCTCATGTAACTATGACATGAGGCAATTGTATTCTAACAAATCAACATGTTTCAATGGAGAATAATGTAGAAAACATTCTGCTGCCCCTGTGTACATAAATGACATTGCTAAAAATTGGTGAGAAAACCCCCATATTTTGTTGCCAACATTTATAATCAAAGCTAATTTTTGAATCTGTGTCTCTGGAATCTTTCATTCACAAACCTTCTGCCTTATGCAGAGATTCAGCAAGAAAGATATACACACTTGAAAGCAGAAGAAGGTAATTATTGACTAATACACACAGCAAATAGCTAAGATGAGCAAACTGTTGGGCTGAGTGTTAATATGTTCACCATCTCTGTAACACATCCAGTGAGTTTTTGCTGGCCAAGCAGTTGTCAGCCAGGCTGGGAAGGGTCAGGCCCTGTTATTCTGAAAGAGGATAATCCTCAGTGTTGCTGAGTTTCCACCTTCTGATTTTCTGTTTTTCCTTTAAAATTTTTCATTTTTCGTGTTAGTCTTACCTCTTCAGCTGCTTAAGTACCCACGTTTCAACAGTGTCACCACAGCTTGCAATTTTACATTTTCTTATCTTGCATGGCTCTAGTCTAGGTACTTTCTTACAGTTTAGCAGTTTTCCCAGATGTCTGAGCCAAAGTTATAATGCTGTGCTATATCAAAACTAGGTCATGATTCACAAACAGCTGAATCTCTAAGAGAAGGATTGCAATTTCAATTTTATCAGAATAAATAATAATAAACTTAATAAAACCCAAATAATCTGGGAGTAGGAAAGGATCTCTAGGGAGATCCTCACTTGTATGATTCAAAAGCTCAGAAAATGCTTCATTCCTAACTTCAAGCAGTTAAGTAAACTGGACTTGCATTTATCTGAAAGAAACCCACCCGGTAATCACTTAGGATGGAAATCTGAGACACTTTCAGATGTACATGAAAATTGAAAGATCCCACAAAGGCATCTCAGTATTGACAAAAAAACAGACCAAAAAAACCCCACACCAAAACAAGCAAGAACAACAACACAAAAAATCACCAACACAACCCCCCAAACACCTCACTGTGTTTTCTCTAAGCCTGAAATGACTGTCAGGAGTTTATTTACGTCATGTATTTGATAAATGAGAAAGAATAAGATAAAATATATAAAAACACCAAATTAATGAAGGCTGAAGTTTTACAATATAGCTTTTAAAGTCCTTCTCTAAGGCATCTGTTCCTTTTCTCACATAATGGAAAGGGAGCCATTGAACAAAATGAAATATAAGAAATAACAAAGATAAAAAAGAAAATGCTTTTTTTCACATAGGATTAAATTAATTTAATGTAACTTGAACTGTTGTAAAAGTTGATCTTTCAAAAAGGGGCCTTGATGGAATTTCCATTCTTCAGTCAACAGAAGACAACACAAAATTGTAATGCTGAGTTCTTTTTGCAGGACAAAAAAAATATACTCTAAGGTGAATTAGGGTAAAAGCTGATGGATAGACTAAAGAGTTTAGACAAGGACTCTGAATGATATGAAGTGTTCTGACTTGTATGAAAAAAATAAAAAAAAAGTTATGCAGCTAATCTAAAAGGAAGTGTTTCAGGAGGAGTTTTCTATGGCTATGCAAATAGCTTCAGAATCATATGTATTTTTCAACAAAAACAAAGAACTGCAAACAGCCAAAAACAGTAGACTATAAATTACTCACCACTACTGGACTAGTTATGTGGACTAGTTACATTTCCATTGGTTCATGTCCTAACTGGGTCACGAGTTAGCTTTCCTTATTGTTTACTACTTGTCGCCATTCCAACTTTCCCTTTTCTTGTGAGGTCCTGTAAGTTTTGGAACAGGCTTTAAATATCAGTGTTAGGGCATATTTAGAATTATATTTTAGAACAGTCCAAACATACTTGTTCTAGCAATAAAATAAGGATAAGACACACATTCTCTTACATCAGATAAGGTTGCTTCAGTTCATACTTTATTTCCTAGCACCCTTCAACCACAGCATTTTCATTTATACTATTTGGCTTGCAGAATATAGGCTGGAGACACTCAAATGTGGTCTTTTCAAATTTCCTCATGGTGTCTGTTAAGGAAATTAGATCTATCTGAGAAATTATCCTAACATTATTAACAAATCCAATAAATTAAATATAATTAAACTAAACTGTGAGAAGATATTCCATTAGGAACATAGGAGTCTCAAACTGTGGAACAGAAGATTCAATTTAGCACCTTGATTAGATAATATGACAATTTTTAATACTTCTACGTTGTATTGCTGAAAAGTACTGAATATTTTCTATTTAATATTGAAAAATAGTGATTTTCTAGAGGTTAATAGTAATAATCATAGTTTACCAATGCATTCCATCTGAGAAGCCAAACAGTGCTAGCTTTCAAAAGCATAAAAAATGCTGCCAAAAGAGATAAACCATCTTTAAAACAGAAAGGTGATTTTTTTTTTCTCTTTATCTTTTTGAACAGCCTTGTATGTTTCTACAATATTTATGCTTGCTTCTATACTACTTATGGAGCATGGGGAAACAGTGCTGTAGATGTGTGTTTCTCTTGAGAAAACAAGAGTCAAATAAGAGAAAAAGATCAAGTCCTATCTTGCAGCTAGATGAATGAAAATGAAAATTTAGACAGAAAAAACAGTGTTGACATAGTGACTCTAGGTAAATGTATTCATGGATTATCCACTAGCCACAGGAGAAAAGTGTAACATTCAAATATAATAGGAAAATTGAAAAAGTACTGTATATAACAGTGTAATGACTCCAACCATCAATAGATTTTTTGAGTGGGGAGAGAGGGAGGGAGCCGTTAATTCCCACCTCCCATCAATGGCTACTTCACTGACTCCTTGGTTATAAACCATCATTTTTATTCTGAATAGAATTCTCTGCGATATTAGTGGCTGGACCAGCAGTTCCTTCCCCATAAATTTGAGTCAAGCTAGATTCTCAGAAAAGTCTAAAAACGCCTGAGAATGTCACCAAGAGAAGAGCAAACTGGCAGCTTCAGAAGTAAGAGATGGGGTGTCAAGAAAACTGACAACTACCATGCTTAGATATTTGACTAAACCTGTCCTGAATGTGATTAAAGAGAAAGTACAAAACTTGCTGGGTAAGTGCTAAGCTAAGTGTGAGAAGACTGAAAGAGTCCTGCCCCCTAAAAATAGCTAATTTCATCTATGCAACCTTTCCAACCTCGTGCTGATGTCAGATTATACCATTTTTACATATTCTGTAAATCTCAGTTACATTGTACCTTAGTTTTGGCACCTCCATGGATGTCACTTTCTCCAACTCTCTCGTAAATTCCTCAGCTTCATTCTTAGCCCAGATGCCTTTTCACTTCAGGGATTTTAAGAGAAATTATTGCAGCTAGAACAGTGCGACTGCTGCGAAACATCATACATGTTTCAGTGGACTTTTCCATTCTTTCCATGTTTAAACGGTGGATTGGAATGTGACTGGAATATGTGGGGTGGGAGGCAAAAGTAGTGGGGTTTTCCTGTGTTTTAGAACAAGAAAACCTACATGGAGTGAATCATCTGATTGTGTGTTGGTCTGGGTTTGGTTTTTGTCATGGCACAGTATTTGACACAATGAACAGGATTCATTTTGTGCGTGATGCTCTAGGAGCAGACCAAATGCATTTCATACAGCAGTGGACATTCAGTCTGCAGAAGCAGATGAGAGGCTGATGTGAAGATTATAGTGTGGATATTACAAATAAAGGGATACAAAAAAAGCAACTTTTCAGCCCAGAGAGTCGCTCCTATTGCCTTGCACAATGGGCTTATATAAATGAGTTGTAAGACATAAGCACTCCTTGGCAGAGCATAAGTCCATAATGCACTCAAAAACATTTCTGATCTCCTGTGACTTCGAGTACATTTACATTGCCGAGGGGAATGAGCTTGAACACAGGACTTCTGATTGTTCACAAACTTTAGCTGCTAATTTATGTTCTACTTCTAGCTTTGATGAATACAAGTAGGCCCACAGAGACAACTCTGCTGTGTACGGAACCAGCCTTAGACAGTGTCACTGTGAGTCAACTGCTGCCAAATGGCCTCAGGGCAAGGACTCAATCCCTGGTCTTCTTTTATTTAGCAGAATAGAAAGAGTTATAGAGATCTTGGGTAAGAAGTGAGCTGCATGGTTGGACCACAAAAGACTCTGCTACTCCCTTGTGCTGTCAAGTCTGTTTATAGGCTTTTGCACAGAAAATCCAGGATTTTTTCTCACCTTAAATATTAATTATGAAGATAAGTTTAAAGACCTGGGAGAGGCAAACAACAGCAAGAAATGCTGCCCATTGCTACTCTTAAAAGCATCCACAAAGTTTTTTGCAGTTTTTTTCCTGTCTACAAAACACATTCTATTTCCCCAGAAAGAAAGCTGCAACTCACATTTAGCCCTTCCAATTCCATCCTCGAGTCCTGCATGTATTGGTTTTCAGTAACCTCTTCTGCATGGAGCAGTTTAGGAAAATCATTCCTTTAGAAAGCACACCCCCCCCCAAATCTGCATTAAAAATAATCTTTTTATGATGTACCCAGCCTCTTTTGATTACTTTTCTAACTAGAGGATGATTTTACTGCTTGCAAAGAAAAGTTTTTTCTCTGACCTGTTCTAACAAGCTGGCTGAGACAGGCCTGGCACTCCTTTAAAACCCATTAGGCAGTGTCTGTTTCATGTTTGTAGAAAGAAGGGAGATGAGATCAAGAAAACTTAGCTACAGACAAGTTCTACCAAATGCAGGTAGTCCTTAATGGATAGAGACACGTGCTGTGACTGGATAAATATGAAATGAGATTTTAGCTGCAGAGCAATTTCCTTTTAGAGCACAGCTGAAGACAGCCAGAAAATGCCATGTCTTACCAAACAGAAATTATGCAGGTGATATGGCTGTAAATGCACTGATCCTATCTGAACGTCTTTGGCTCTGGGAATGCTCATGAGACAAACTCTGACTTCCTGCCTTTTCCATGCTGACCATGCTTCATAGGAATTTCTCTAATACCTTTTTTTTTTTTTTCTTGGAGATATTCGAGCACTACATGTGACTTGTTTAAAAGTGGTGGTTAACTCCTGATGTGGGTGCACCCCACTGTTAATGTGGATACCTCAGGGCTAAATAAATTTAGTATTTCTCCTCATGGAAAATCTGCATGGGAAGTCATGACTGCAGTCTTCAAAGTAGGGCTATTCTAATCTTACTATGCAAATAAGAAATGGGGTTGGTGGAAAAAAATGTGTATTGCAAGTCAGTGAAAGCAAAATAATTGCCTTTTCTACATCTTTAGCCTCACTGGACATTAGTTCCTTTAGTATGGGTCTACTAAATATGAGAGAAAGGAGAGAAAGAACCATCTTCTTTTGCATTCATCTTCACATACTTAACATCATTAGTATTTCAATGTATTTTAGACGAATGGTATTTAGACTTGCTGCAAATACAACTTCCCACCTTCAAAATTTTATAAGAATTAAAGTACATACTAGACAATCAGAATATCATTGTCCTTTATGGGAAATCAATAAACAGCCACATTCAAATTAAGACTATGCAATCATTTTTGATGACATAGATTTTCATGGCATTTCTGTACTCTATAATGCTAATTATCAGTACAACTTACTTTTACATGCCATGGAAGGGAAATTAAAATAGAAATCCTACATTCAGGTAATTGAAAAGAAAAATAGAACAATGTGTGAAGGAAAATATGCAGTAACTGAAGTTTTATTTTTTTTTTAATTAGCTGGTGAGATATATATATATATGTATATATATATGTATATATATAGTATGAACAGTTTTGGAGTTTAAGAAATTGAGTTATTTTGTATCCTAGTCACAAATGTACACTTGATTCAAGGTCTGAGGATCAATAGTTCTCCACAGGATAGTTTTTTTGCAATTTCAGCCATTCCTGGCAATAGAGGAACTGTTCTGATTTATTTTGGAAGTTAGATTTTTCTTTTAGAAAACTAAGGAGTCCCACTTAGGCAAATTCTTAGCAGGTTGGTGATACAGATGGAGTCTATTTGAGTTTTCTTGTACAAAACAGTAGAACACTTCTGGTACACTGAAATGTTTTAACCATCTAGAGGCAGTATTTGAATATTGTTTTAATATTATGTTAGGTAACAAATCACCTTTAATTATAAAAAAACAGAGGAAAGGATGGAATAAAAATAGCAGAAAACGCAATCTACAGCCAAAGAATACACTGTCTTCTGCCAGAGACAACAAAGGAGAAAAAACATAAGGACATCTACCCACAATAACAACATGAGCATGGAGAAACAATGAAACAACATACTTGGGAAAAAACAAACCAAAAAAGGAAAACAAAAAGTGTAAGAAAAATAAAAAAATGAAAGGAAAATGAAAGGAAAGGAAAAGAGAAGAGAGAGAGAGAAGAGAGAAGAGAGAAGAGAGAAGAGAGAAGAAAGAGAGAAGCACTAACATTATCTTTCCTGACTTACTTTCATACCACAAAGATGGCAACAGTATAATAACTGAATAATGTCCTGGACTCCTCAGGGTAGAATGCTGATGAGCAGACACCAGGAAAAGTTGTAAAAAAATGAAAGATAAACATGATAGAGATCACAAGAGAATAAGCCATGTGACTAAAGGAGCTATTAGAGTTTACTACAACTGCTTTGCTATATGCATTAGACATTTTTCTTTCATCACAGTGAAGAAAAGATGAAATAAGGTCTTAAATCAATAATTCGTATGTCATGGCTGAGGCAGGACCATGTTTCTCAGCTAAGGAGGAAACACCCCATCATTCTGTGGAAGTCTTACTACACTTAGCTAGACCAATGGTGGAATTACCACCACACACCTATTAAATGCTTCCTATATCTCCTTTCCTACAGGTGTGTCTTTACTGGCTGTGGTGTGGTACCACTATCACTGCTCCTTTTTATGAAGGAGTAACAGTCAAGAATGAGACTCTGGCATTACTATAATTAATAAGTAAAACATAAAAATAACAGCTGGGAGATTCATTTTGGTGTCGTCAGTAATTTTTCAGCATAATACAGAACTGTTGTGGAATTACAGGACTGAATTTGTAATTATTCTGAAATAATTCTTGAAAAGTTGATGGAGACCCATTGCACTATCTTTACATTGCATTCCCTATGGGCATCAGTGCACCACAATTTTAGGTAAAGAAAACAGTATGTAGTAGAAATTTCTGACAATCCTTCCAGAAACATTCAACAAAATGAAAAGACTACACTATAGTTTTTAGTGTCTCACTTTCAATATAGCCAGAATATGCAATGAGTTAGCACATAGGTAGTGCATAGCCTCTTATACTTGCTTTTTCAAACAGTAAAATGTACTCCCCAGAGAGTAATCCTCCTTCACTTCTCTGCAGTGCTGCTTTCATAGTTTTATTATTACTCTACCTTTTCTTCAGACTTAGTAAGTAAATCTTATTTAAATAAATAACACAAGGAAAAGAAAAATGCTTGCAGATAAATTGGAATACTGATGCTTTATTTTCTTCCTTTAACGGACTGCTCCTCTTAGCAGTGTTTCTACCTCATTTTCCAGAGTCTGGAATGATTGGGGTCTCAAATTCAGTGCATTGAAACAGGTAAAATAATTCTCCACTCTCTCTATGTATTCATATATACATACAGATATATGCGTGTCTGTGTGTATATGTATATGCTTATGCATATGCGTATGTGTTCCTAACTCATCTGATCCTTTCTGCTCATGACAAGATGTCTAGTTCTATGTTTCCCAACTGGATAATAAGGATCAGAAGAGGCAGATGTACAGACACTGGCTTCTGCTCCCCCATCACCCGGCAGACTGGATAATCTAGGCTACATGACATATCATGGAGTCTATGCGATGCTAGATAGTGATATGCTGTCACAAATAAAAACCTATCAATTCCAGCTAGGGAACTTGAACATCTTCAATAGCATATTTCTGTTTAGAGCCTAAAAAGAGAGATATTTTTTACAGATTGTTCCTGTATACACCTAATTTCCAGGAGAAAAACTCATGCACTGGTGTTTTTTTTTTTTTTAATGAACACATTACTAAAGAAAAACAGAAGAATATGAAGTATTTCAAAACTTCATTTATACTGATAGTATANGTTACTAAAGAAAAACATGAAGTATTTCAAAACAAGAAGAACATGAAGTATTTCAAAGCTTCATTTATACTGATAGTATATATAAAAATCACATAAACCTTCACTGAAGTTCTGTGTATTGAGAACAGTTGGTTCTATGTACTGTATTGGTTATATTTCAGTTTATGGAGAACAAACTTTTAAGGCAAGTTTAATTTACATGAACTTAAACCAGAAAACAAATAAAACCCAAACCACTGAATTGTGGCTGCATGACCCATGTGTCTCCCACAACCCTTCTTCTGCTGTTGCCAGCAGTTCCTAAAATATCTAAGGCTGATTTGAAGAGCTACCTGTCTCTAAGTAGGAATATTACCTACTTTAACTAGTACAAGACTGTGATTAATCAGTGCTTATTTTGTTTCAGTGCACACATGAAGCCTTCTTTTTACTAATGAGTCTTACAGATGAATAGAAATTAGGTAAAAGTTTTCCAATCAAACTGTAAAAAATACTTGTAAAAAATGCAAAAATACATATTGAATAATTAGCAAAAAACCAGGCTCATCACTGAAACATTCAAGCTTCTTGTATGGAAAACAAAAAGTACATGAAGATTTATTTACGGTACTTAACACTTCTTCTGACTTTAAGAAAATTTCTCAGTGCTGTGCTTGGAGAATTTTGCTAAGTTGAAAGTCTGTCTGCATTCTGCACATTGAAAGTGCTTTTCAAAGAAATTTTAAGTTGGACTGAAACGAAGGGGCTCATAAGTCATAGTAAGAACAGGGACCTACTCCTTGCAGTTTATTTTCATCTTGCAGTACATTTTGCTTTTTTTTTAAGGATTTCCTATGGCATTTAGATTCTTGCCTTGCTCTTTCCTCTTTTTCTCATTGTGAAAATTAAGAAGCTGCCTTAGCCCTTAGCAAAGAACAAATCGTGGGCACGTATGACACATTTATTCATTCAGCCTAACTTTTGGCTTCTTATCCAACCAAATCAGAAAGACAAACTACTAGCTTATTTCCTAAGAATCACTTTCTGAAGGAATCTACCCCTCTCCATTTATCAGGCTGAATAGTTAGGTTACTAGCATAATCATGTAATCTATATGCTAACAGCTAGCATGAAAATGTACAGAGTGAACACTTCTTGCTTGTAACTGATCTCTTTGTAATAGTTCCATTTCCAGTTAGAATATGAATTTTAGAAAAAGGAGGAGGTACCTAAGAGTCAGTCAACACCACTCACAAAGTGTTATGCTCTGTTCTTAAAGACTGAACTTATTTTGACAGTTCATTCTGGACCTCTATTCATTTACATCCTCGTAATCTTTAACTCTGTTTCCTGCAGGTAAGTTTCCTCATGAAAGGAATTTCTATGAGTAAGCTATAATGGAGGAAGCTGATCACCTGATCTTCATATGAACTTTCAGACTTGCTTTTGCGGGAGTTGAGTAAGATGACTCCCTATTATTGTGATTTAATTTATCTTTCTCCTCAGGAAGTGCACCTGCTGAAGTCAACATTCTTATTGAAAGTATGTGAAAAAACCTGAACATTTTACTTAGTTAAAATATGTATAATAGCTAAAAATAGCTTGTAGCATTTATATGGTGGTGTCCAGCTGCTACATATTTAAAGCAACCTTGAAATTACCTGAAATTATTCCTATTCTAGGAAGTGCGAATGAAGTACAGATACAATAGAAATGACAATGTAATTGAATAATATTACTAGTTGTTCATTTCTTATTATACATTTAGACAGAAAAATGCTGCTTTTTAAAATAGACTGTGGCTTACCTTCTTTTGGTTTGGTAAGAAATCCTGGCTATCCTGAACTTCTAGGATCTCAGAAGTGATATTTTTTTAAAAGGCTGAAAAATGATTCAATTATAGCAAAGGATTTTTGGTTTTAAGAAGACTTTACTGTTGCTTGATGCAAAAAAAAATCTTTTTGAACTAACACCATTAACAATTACTGTGTTTAATAGCACTATATTTTGATTCTTAGAATAATTTCTCATCAGTTGAAGCTCTCTTGCAGGATTTCAAATTTGCATCTAATTGTTGCCCTGGTTTTTGTAAGCCTTCGGTTTTTAACCTTGGAGTCAGATTCTTTCTCACACAGATTCATGTAAATAATAGCCAGTGTTTACTTAACGGTATTTTCTGTTTTTCATTCCTTTTGTGATATGACAACTTTGATGAGCACCTTTCTTCTCCAGTGGGATTGAGAAGGAAGTGACATGTCCTCCAATCCCTTGTGGAGTTGGGATGTGTATAAGAATGAAATAATGTAAATAAATCCATGCATTTTCCTCCTTTCTGCTGAACCTGGCAGGCGTAAGAGCCTCTTTATTGTGCCTCCGCAGACACAAGTGGTGACCCTGAGTCTTGAACTCACATCTAATAATGCAAAAAAATATTTATTAACACTCATGACATTATGAATCAAACAAATTAACTGCATATTATTTTATCAAAAGTTATAGCAAGTTACGACAAGGTTTAAAGAAAAATGGTGAAAAAAAATCTACCTGTAAGGTCCTTTTCTCTGGAATTTTGTTTGCATAATCCTGTTCTCTGGGGCAACTTTTTAGTCTTCTCGTGACCAAAAAACTTCAGTTTTCCAGACATTTCAAGGTTGTTTAGATATATTTCAAAAATGAAATGAGCTGTTGGATAAGAAATACAATTGTCTGTTTTATAAGCCATGTAGAAAGTAAGCATACACTTTAAAGATTTCTGCATTTCTGTAAAAATAATTACTTCTCTTCATATCAGTTCTTAAATGAAAATATGCATCCCTGTAGAATTCCTGGAATACATCTTGGATAAGTAAAAAATTATAAACATTATTAATAAAGAAAAAAATAATGACAGAATTGCTGTTTTTAATTAAAGTACATCATATAAGACTTCAAAGATAATGGGAAAAACAGCACAATTCTGTACACTTTATTTGGCTTCTATGACACCTTGCCTTGTGTCTCTTTGAATACTTTTCCACATTACTTTACAAATTTATCACTGTTTTTAGATGTACTGATATAAGAAAATCTGAAAGAGATACTGTTCAGCATTATTAACCAATAACCCTTGTTGAACTCAAATGACAAAACATTTTTCTTCCTTTTATGCTTACAATGGCTGACAAAATAAAAGTAACCCGTTTTCTATTACTCAGTTTCTTTTTTTTTTATTTAATAATAGTTTTATGATTTTCCAGGGTCTCAGGTAACAACACTAAAAAATCTTTGTAAGTTAATGCTGAAGAAAATATTTAAAAGATTAGACAAAGTCAACAGGTAGGTATTTTAAATATTTGTTTCTATTATTTTTAGGTTACATGTAGTATCAAAATTGAAAGAAAGAAATTACATGAAAAATATTTTATTTGTTATGCCTTAACAATTTTAAAATTTTCCTTAAAATATGTAAGTATTAATATCTATTGAAAATATTACTTTTTGCCATATATATGCATACTGAATACATATTATCAAATAATTACTGGTTAATTCCTAGGCTAATTACTGCTGTCAATATTGACTTTTCAAAATTATCTTCGAAAGCTCCTTAAATGACCTTGTGAAGTAGTTTTAAAATTATCTCTTATTCTTAAGTAGTTACCCATCTTCACTTCTGAAAGGGTAAAAAAATGTAAGATCGAGCTTTAATTTTGAATCTAAACATCACAGTATACTCTCGTAAGAATAATACTTAATAAAGTGAGAGTTGCAACAGAACAATCATGCCCAGGTTTCCTAAACTGTATGTTTGGTAGTTCCCTCGGCATGTCTTCAAGAACTGTTTCTCTCTTCAGGATGGACTCAATTTCTTTGTTTGCAAGGTGACAGGATCAGATTCTTAAACAAGAAACCTACTGGCTTCTTGGTAACCTCTACTGTTTTGAGCAGTCTGTGACTATTTTATCTTCTAGCAAAAAAGGTATTGATGGAATAGCAACTTAATTTGAGCCATGCCCAACCCATGACGGTTGGAAATTTATCAAGAAACATATTGTATTTGAAGAAATATATATATAAAATGCATATGCATATGTCTATACATACATATATGTATATATTCTTTTATATATATATCAAAGTGATGCTTGTCTTAGATGTTCACATAAAAAAAAGGTTACACATTTATCTGTTTACAATTTGTGTAACTGTAACATATTAGCATTTACAAGTCCCAGTATGATTAGATATACTTTGGGTGAGATAAGAAAAAAGGATATTTTTAAAGAAATTGCTATTTATGCTGCTGGTTTTTTTTTTTTTTTTTTATTTAAACCTATGTTCACACTCTCAAATGCATGGGAAGCTGTAGCAACTACCAATATGAAAACATTATTGCATAAATTTAATGTGCAAGCATTAGTTTTCTTCTTAGAAAATGTGCTTTGTTTGAAGTCTGTGTTAAAATGGAGGGCCACGGAATTGCAGAATAGTTGAGGCCAGAAGGGACTTTGGGACATCATCTGGTCCAACCACCCTGCTCAAGGATGATCACCTAGAGCCAGTAATCCACGATAGTGTACAGATGGTTTTTGAAAGTCTCCAAGTATGGAGACTTTCTGTGAACCTCTCTCTGAAACCTGTGCCAGTGCTTGGACATCCTCACCATAAAAAAAATTGTTTCTTTATGTTTAAATGGAATCTCCTGTATTTCACTTTGTGCCTGTTGCTTCTGGCCCTGTCACCAAACAAGACTGAAAAAAGCCTGACTGTATTCTCTCTTCACCCTCCCTTCAGGTACTTATATACATTGATGAAATACCCCCTCCAAAGCACTCTCATCTGTAGGGCAAATCTCACAAACCTCTCAGCCTTTCCTCACAGGAGAGGTGCTCATTCATCTCACTGTCTTGTCATCCACCCCATACACCATCATTTTTCTACATGACGATCTTATGGGCAACAGTGTCAAAGGCATTACTGAAGTCCAAGCAGACAATACCCACAGTTCTCCCTCATCTATAAGGACACTTACGTTCCTACCAGTGGAAACATCTATGCCAGAGTTAGACATTAGCATCAAAAATCTGGGCACTGCAAGTGGCTATTGATCTTCATAATCCAAAAGAGAAGATGGAAAATTACACTTTGCACAGTTTCTGAAAAATAGGCAGAATACTCATAATCAAAAGAGAAGATATTTTTTCATGCTGCTTGCATTTTTAAAAATGAAAGATAAAATAGTATGTCACACTTCTGCAGATATTTCTCTGTGTTTTGATTTTCCTGNTAAAACGATGCAGATTTTACTAAAATCAGTTTTTATAATCTGAAACCATAGAGAACAAAAAAGTTTCCTGTGGAATTTAATTAAAAGTGTGAACAGTTCTATGATTTCTCTGCAAAAATTAATTCTGTTGTGTGATTACATTTTATAAATTATTTTAAAATCTGTATTAAGAACTATACAAAACTACAAGAGAATTATATCAAATGATCTGAGTAGTACTAGTATTAAAATAGAATCAAAGTATTGCTACATAATACAAGTAAGAAATTTATTTTATTTNAAAGAGAAGATATTTTTTCATGCTGCTTGCATTTTTAAAAATGAAAGATAAAATAGTATGTCACACTTCTGCAGATATTTCTCTGTGTTTTGATTTTCCTGAAATTGTACTATTCCCATACTACTATCAAACTATGTAGAACAAAATGAGGAATTGTCTCTAAGAGATTACCAAGAACTAGAGAATGATAACTAGATATTGCCATCTTCACTTTACTAATGAAGAAGAAGAGGCATCTTTTGCTGAAAATCACAAACTTACCATTATCTTACCCTAATGTTCATTTATCCAGTAAGGGTAAAATCAGTCCCTCAAAAATTTCTCCCTGCAAAAGACGGATCTGTAAGAGGAAAAGTATACTCACACTAGCATTCCTTGTCTGCATGCAATAATCAGATGTTTGCAGATGTCCAACCTTGTCTCTTAACTGTGCAGGCAAATACATCCTTTTTATGTCCAGCTACTGGAAAAGTGGTCACATTTCAAGGACTTATTCTGGGACTACTGACTGGTTTCTTTCATAAGCAAACATATATATATGNACTATACAAAACTACAAGAGAATTATATCAAATGATCTGAGTAGTACTAGTATTAAAATAGAATCAAAGTATTGCTACATAATACAAGTAAGAAATTTATTTTATTTCATGGGAAAATTAAATGGACCAACTCCAATTTTTAGACAAGTAGCAGTCACAGAATACCAGTTGGTAAAGTATAAATGAAAAGGTGAACATACCCTAGTCATCTAAATCCTAGTCACCTAAGTTTAATGAAAGGCAAAATAAGAACAAGACAGCAAGGACCTTTTTTTGGTGTGTGTATATATATATATATCTCTATATCTGTACCTATAAATATTTGGAGTTTGGTGTATTTTAATGTTCATTATTATCTTCTAAGGAAGTGTACGTATTTATCTTGTCCTGCTGTGTCCTATGCTATGCTATGCTATCCTATCCTAATCATTAGAGCCACTAAATTAAGACAACTTTGGGTTCCTTTCAAGCACTTCCTCCAGATATTTCTGCTTATCCGACCATACTTGATTACTAGCATGTCTGATCTCAATTTTGTTGAGACATTGACCCAATAATGGGTCAAATATATTAATCTTGTTTCCTGTTTATGTATAAGTATGACTATCTCTTTTTATAATATACCAAAAGATACATGTTGGGTTAGGTGGATATTATTTTGTATTGAAAGAGCATAACTGAGTGTTAGAAAGAAAAACAGTTTCTTTACAACCTTGCAACTGTAAGTTTCTTTCATTTTCGGTAAAAACTTCTGAAAGGAAAAAGAAGTTGATAAAAATCACCAGCCCTGAAATAAAAGATAATATTAAGCTGAAGGAAGTTTCTGGAGTGCAGCATAAGGAAGTAGAGATAGGAATATATCGGGAACAATGACACTGAAGCATGAGTCAAGCAGAAAAACACGGGAGAAGATCAAGGAAATAAGCCATAGTTTCTCAAAGATAGTGGAAAGAGAGTGAGATTACTAAAATCCCAAAGATAATTTATTCCATAATTGAGAACAAAAGAGCACACTCCTTATTCGAGGAAAGAATCAGCTTTGCAAAATAGCAGGTGCAGTTGTTTATTTTATTCTGTTTCACTGAGTAGATCTGACTTTAAAGTTACTTTGCTTTAGTTGGTATTCCAATAATATAGTTTTAGAGATACAAAGCTCCTTGGTATTTAAAGCAACTTATGCCTCCATCAGGACCAGCTGTTCCTGATCAATAGGTTAATAGGTGCCATAGAATGAAATAATGCACAGTTATCTGAAAAATTATTCTCTAGTCCCAAGGATGCACAAATCATTTTCATAGTCATAATATCATTTTCTCAGTATGACTTACAGTGGTTAAAAATAAGATTTACATAAACAGAAAAAAATATAAATGCAGGGTGAAACCTCATGTATACAAACGTTCATGTAAGATTGTGCAGATTTTTTTTTCAAAAAGCCCTGATATTTATTAGGCTACATTTTTATACTAGGGGAGAGGGGTAAATGGAGATCTATAGAAAAATGGATATACAATAATTCTAAGTATGTCTTTCTGATGCAAAAGGCATAATGTTGTTTAGCCATACTGCTAAATTGTCCTAATGAAACACTTGGTGCTACAAATTTCTCTTTGCTTGGTTGTGGTTTTTTATTGTCTTTTTTATTTAAATAACTTAAATTTTAGGGATTTGTAATTCGATGTAACAGTTGCTTTTCATCTTTTTAGTGACCTACAGACAACCAAATTTGTCTCTACATTTATAAGAGACAGTTTGGACTATTTCTATTATTATTCAGAAAAAAAAAAGGAAGTTCAGGAGTGGTGAATATAAATCTCTTACAGTGGCATGCAGAATTCAGACTAGAAAACCTACTTATCAGTATTAATTGACCTCTGCAAAACTGGTGTACGCTGAATCCACTGACTTTCAGTGTAATGGCCACATTCTGATCTCACTTGCACTAACACAAGTCCCCATTGACACTACTATGCCAGTAAAGTCCACAAATTCCTTATTATATTCATAATAGAATATGCATTTCGTATTATATCTTTTTATCAATTCTCAAAATTTAACTCTTCACACTGACTATAGACTATCCAAAGTCTATCAGGTTATCCAGTAAGTTTCCCACTAATTCTGTAGTAAACAGTTTTCCACCAGCTATGTTCTTGCCTATGTTTTACCACAGTTGCGAGACAAATATTTAGTTTTGTTATATAGTCTTTTTCTCTCTCTTGGACTGTAAGATACCTGTACCATAGGCAGGTAGCTCTGTTTCTGCAAATAAAATACAGTGAGTGAAGCATTGATTCTGTTGTGAAGGCGAATCCCACATTTAATAGCATGAGTTCCAATCTAATACTATGAAAAGCTGAAAAAACAGCAGTGAATTATAAAGGTTACTGATGGGGAGACATATTAAATTACCTCATTCATACAAAAAATGTGCTGGTTCAATTTCTACCACACCATTCTTCATTTCTTTTCTCTCCATAGATCTTCCCTTGCTTGTGGAGAGTCCCATCTTAGAAGAAAGCGATGAATAGTGAAAAATTTTAATTCTTATTCATATATACATGTCTGAAAAAAGAAACACGATTCAGTTTATCTTTAGCAGAGGCTTGTAACTCTGCTATGCAATCAGCATATAATGATATGAGGGAATTCACAGATTTTTAAACAAATTTGGAAGCCAATTTAGATAGGCACTAGGAAGCACTCTCTGCTGTAGTTATACCATTATGCAGAGAAGAATGTAACATTTATCGGGTAGGAGAGAAACTAAGCAAAAGGAAACTTAATTTTGTCGTCTAGTGCCAGAGAGACTGCCTTGGGATGGAAAGGCACTTTTGTCTGGTATGTTCTTCCACTTTTCCATATGAATTTTATTCACAAACTTTTAAATGCAAATGCAAAAGAGTCCTAGAGGAGTAGGAGGATTCCCTTAACTGAGAATCTAGCATGTACAGTACTAAAGAGTTGTTAAAATACATGTGCAGCACCAAAAGGTGTCACGAATGTTCCACTGAAGTGTAATCAGTGGATTCAGTGCACACCAGGCTTACAGAGGTCAATTAAACTGGTAAGTAGGCTTTCAGATCTGAATTCCACATGCCATTGAAAGAGATGTAGGCATAGATCACTCAGTTGCGTTGTGTGTGTCAGAGACTGAAATATTATCGTTTATGACTTAAAGTTTCATGACAAAAGCTGCAGAGAAGATTACCACACCCTGAATGGGGCTCTAAGAGGCCCTGGACCCACTCGCTGGTGAAGATAAGATAAAGTAATGTCTAGGCTTCGGAGAAAAAATTTTAGGAGGAAACGCCCTGCACTGAGCGCCTTCTCCCAAGGGAAAGGGCCTCCCTCTTTCCTCCGCCAATGAAACAAATTGCTAACAACAGGTGAGAAGTGGAAAAAACCCGAACTGTTTATTAACACAGAACAAAACAGAGCAGAGCAGAACATAAAAAAACCTCAAAATACAACAAATGCCCGGAGAAGGAAAAAAAACCCAAAAAACTAC
The DNA here is from genome assembly GCA_013397175.1 of Platysteira castanea. NCBI lineage: Eukaryota > Metazoa > Chordata > Aves > Passeriformes > Platysteira > Platysteira castanea. The sequence continues at coordinate 109,692 of VYXC01009547.1, forward strand.
GGGCTGACAACTGGTCCCTCCAGTCTCCAGGAAGGGGACGGGGAAAGGGAAGGGGAATCCACACAGCAGCCTGGAGCAGGGCAGATGGAAGAAAAACCTGTTCATCCTCCAGCGCCGATCCTCCTCTTCACAGCAGGCGAAACAGCTTGGCCTTCCTGGGAGTTCGGACCAGCCGGGGCCACCCCGCGGGCTCCCCCGACCCACGAGAAGGGAAGGATGGCAGGGAGGCCAGGGGGAGGGAAGGGAAAAAAAAAAAAAACAACGAAACCTTTTTTCCAGCTAGCGGAAACAGCAACCAAAAAACCCACCTAGAAGCAGCGCCTCCGGTGCACTCCCTCCCGAGCACGGCCGGGACCATTGGAGCCAGAGCTGCTGGACCGACCCGCACCCGGGTCCATCTTAAAGGTACAGCGTCCGTGGGCATTAAGCAGATGGTTAAGGAATAAAGAAGCCTCATAACATTCCCCCAGGACAAGAAACAGCTCAGGGCTGGGGACATTCACAAAGCACAAGCTTAACACCTCCAAGGTGGAGACCACAGCCCCAGGGCTATCAGCTGCCAGGCTCGAACAGACCCT
>VYXC01009547.1:110428-135796 GCA_013397175.1 Platysteira castanea
GTCCCCAGACCCTGCACCAGAGGTGACGTAACAGACAGGGATAGGGTCAAACTGGCCCCTGCAAGGGAGGCACGTGGGCGTTCCCACCTGGCCCAAAACATATATTAATCCACGTGATTCTTTAGTCTTTGGTGTGTGGCTGAGTGTGGCAGCATGTGGCAGCATGTGGTGGCGTAGCCACAGTGGCAATGGGGGCCCCTCACCACCAAGAAGACCAGATGGAGGGGAGCAACGAGACGTCATTGGGAATCCTGGATGGGTGATATGCTTCCACCTAACCCCTGTCACCTCTCCCTGTCCCCACACCCCCCACGCACACTTCTTTCTCTATTTCTTTCTTTCTTTTCTCTTTCTTTCTCTTTGCCTTTTCTACTATTAAATAAAACACTGCAAATTTTTGGCATCAACATCTAACCTTGTTTGGTTTTAATCTTGTTTTTGGGTATATTTTGAACCTTCTAAGTTCTTTCCGGTTTATGCACAGAGGCTTACTTTTCTTTGCTCTTCTGGGTTTAAACTGGATTGTAGCAGTGTGTATTTTAGAGACTGCAGGAAGTACCATATTCATGCAGAGCAGTTGCATGAAGATAAAAAATCAGGCCCCCTGTGAAATCTTAGAACTGGTGGTTTCTAATATTTTGGACTCATACAAACCTAAACTTGGCCAGTGAAAGATACCCCTAAGTAATCTATAAAGCAAAAAGATGAAGTAGAAACAAACAAACAAGTTGAAGATGAAGAAAGAAAGAAAGAAAGAAAAGACAATCTATGAAAAACCCGGAAGCAAACTAGACAGAAGATATTCTTTAAATGTTCCCAAAATTGATATTATCTTATTAAGCAGGAACAAAGGTCTTAATTAATGGATGAAGGGAATTCATATTAAACAGTGATAATATTTAATGATTTTTTAATAGAAAAATATAATTTACTTTATAGCATTTTCCCATCATCATATTATATCACCTACTTTTCAGAATGAATTTTTATTCTAAGGAATCTAACATCTGTAAAACTTCCTAATCTATTTCAGATTACTCCTCAGTTCTGCTTAGCCGATGAACTGCACTGTAGAAGTGTTAATTCACTTCCGGGACTTCTTTTGGAGGAAATGTTTAGAGCATTTTCAAACAAAACTCCTGTATAATTCTGATGGCAACTAAGTGCAAAGACTGCTTTCAGCATTCTGCATATCTCAAAAACACTGTTCCATGAAGTTTTTTAATGTTATCCCTGCAGTCTTTGGACACCATCTCATGCCCTTCTGTTACATTGTCTGATAAACGGTCATTTATGGTTTTAAAAAAACCTACCCTAATGAATTGCAACACGGCCTTCACAACATTCCAGAAAGCTTCAACTGCAATAAAAGCACCCCAAAGAAATAACAGCTATGCTTTCTTAAAAGGCCAACAAGGCCATCCTATTTAATTCACAGGAATACTTTTTAAGTACTGGATATTGTGGGTATGGCAGCCTGCTGTCAAGGTAGTGGCTACAAATCTCTCTGCACTACTTGACCTTGGAAACCAGAATCATTAACCATGTTTAGATGCATAGATTTAACTATTGCTTGTCATCCATTTAGTGCTGAGGAATGTATGTATGTGGTCTTGTCCTTGCCTGGGGCTGCTTTTATGATTTGGTGCTGAGGGTGGGATGAGTGCTACACTTCTGCACATTTAACTCAGGTAATGGACCTCCTGCTGCTAAGACTGCATTTCCAAAGGTCCTTGGGTAACTTGCACCAGGTCGTTGACTCAAACGTTAACACTGGGATAAACTAGGCTGTAGGACAATATAGACACAAAATAAATAGATAAAAGATGTCTGTGAATAAATTTAGATTACATAGAGTTCATGTCAATCAGAGAAATGAGATTCTGAAAGTCTCTCTGTGAGAAACAGAGGATAAAAAGTACAAAAGTTGAAGAAAGCTCAATGAATTACTTGAAAAGATTATATGCCCTGATTTTGTGCAGTAGCAAAAGTCTGTACCAAATGAGTATAAGGTCCTTTGCAACTTACGTACCATAGTGCCTTGCATATTTCTTTTTTAAATATTTAAAAAGAAAGAAAATGTACAGAGCTGCATGAGCTACAGAACAATTTCACAACTCATTGATTTGAACAGTCTTGCACTTTGTCCTTCTGAGATTCAAAACACTGATAGAAGAGCTCAAAGTTAAAATAAAATTGCCTTATTCGTATGAATAATTCCGTATTCAAAAATCTTCCTGAGGATTATTAGAAGAAAATAGGAACATCATTATGAGCCATGTTAAAATGGAGGTGATAGATGATGGATTAAACAGAGGAGGGAGGTCAGAAGTGAAAAGTGAGAACTTGGAGTCATTTACATTAAAATAGTTGGAATCTTGTGTATAGGGGTAATTATGCAGAAATATCACATCAGGAGAGAAAAGTAGAAGGTCACAAATTGAAAGAGAATCAAGTGAGAGAGATGCTATGTGACATAAAGTATAAAAGCTGTGTGAGCTCTGTGAAACTATGAGCTCAGACCTCTTAGTTACAAGAGGCAGGTTTTCTTTCGCATCTTATTTTATCTGCCTGTGTATCCTGGGTTACAGGTTCTTTTTCTTCAAGAAAATATTATCCTCTACACTGGCATACAATTTTTTTGGGCTTTGACTATCTCATCCATGGTGTGATAGATAAAAAGTGTTGCCAGCTGAACCAGTGTGGTCTTACTTGCAGAAGAAAGTGCTAGAAATTGGAAGAGGGATGGTACCGAGAGTAATTCTCGGAACAGTAAGACTAGGTCTATTTGTTAGTTATGCAATGCCTATAAAATAATCAAAAAAAAGAAGAAAAACATATTGGATAATGAAAACACTGGAGAAAAGTTTTGAAAATGAGATTTTTACATGCTTGAAAAGCACTGCACACAAAACTATGCTCAAGTACAAGATTCACTACAAATGAATTCAATAGGAGAGTTTGTACAGTATTGCCATCCATGACATAAATACAAATATTAAGGGAAATGCATTTAGGTAGGTAGGAATGCCAGCATTCAAATGACTATAAAATTAGATTGACTAAAAAATAAAGGAAATCTTACAAGCAAGCCTAATATGGAAATTCCCTATGGGTAAAAGCAAATATGAGAGACAGTGAAATTTCAGAAATGTTCTGATCCAACAAAACTTAGAGAAAAATTCATCATATATAGACTTTAATACTCGGCAAAAGCTGATATTTTCAGCATACGTAAAATATATTTGCACCAGCTCAAAAAAAAATTATTCTAATATAACTAACCTAAATTGCAGTAGTGGCACAATGTGCTTAAAAAATAAAAAGGTAGAACTTACAGAGAAATAAGTATAAGCTGTATTGTGTTTGTGCAACATGCTTCTGGAGGCAGGAAGAGCATGGTTGTGGTGGTGTCTCTATGTGCTACAGCAGGGGTGGCTTCTGTGAGAAGATGCCAGAAGCTTCCCCTATGTCATATAGAGCCAATGCCAGCTGGCTCCAAGATGGATACACTGCTGGCCAAGGACAAGCCCATCAGGGACCGTGGTAAGGCCTCTGGGATAACTGATTTAAGAAGGCAGGGTGCAACAGCAATAGCAACCGGAGATAAGAGTGAGAATATGTGAAATGAGCACTCCTGGAGACTCCAACATCAGTGAAACAGGAGGGAGAGGAGGTGCTCCAGGCACCAGAGCAGAGTCCCTTGCAGCCAGTGGTGAAGGCCGTGGTAAAGCAGCTGTCCCCCTGCAGTCCTTGGAGGTCCGTAGTGGATCAGACATTCACCTGCAGCCCGTGGAGGACCCCACGTTTGAGCAAATTCATGCCCAAAGGTGGCTCTGATCCCATGGAGGGTTTGTGCTGGAGCTGGTTTCTAGTAGGAGCTGTCGACCCATGGAGTGAGGGCTCTGTGCTGGAGCAAGTTTGCTGGCAGGACTTGTGACCCTGCAGGAGACCCATGATGGAGCAGCCTGTTCCTGAAGAGCTGCACCCCATGGAAGGGGACCTGGAGCACTTCGTGTAAAACTGCAGCCCAGTGGAAGGACTCACATTGGAGGGGTTCATGGAGGACTACCTTCCATAGGAGAGATCCCATGCTGGAGCAGAGCAAGAGCGTGAGGAGTCCTGACCCTGAAGCGGAAGGAACAGTAGAGATGTGTGATGAACTGACTGCAGTGCTATGTCGAGTCCTCCTGCACTACTGCGTGGGAGTATTTAGGGAAAACTGGGAGTGATGTTAAGCTTGTGAAGGAGGAAGGAGTGGAGGGAAGGTCTTTTTGTGGTTTTTATTTCTCATTATTCTACTTTGATAATAAATTAAACTATTTCCTGGGTTAAGGCTGGTTTGACAGTGACAGTAATCAGTGAGTGATTCTTTCCTGTCCTTGACCCATGAGCATTTTGTTATATTTCTTCTCCCTGACCAGTTGAGGACAGGGAGTGATAGAACAGCTTTAGTGGGCACCTATCTTCCAAGGTCACCCCACCACATAAACACAAACCTTTACGTATATCTCTTCTCGTCCAATATGTACATCCCAAAGGGAAAGTTGTTACCACAACCTTTCATTAGACTGCTACAATTTCTCTTATCATACTTAGGCCTTCGCCATCACCCTCAGCTAGAATGGTTTGTTTTCTCTTGTTTTCCATCAAATAAATATGGGATTTTCATAGGTCACATAAAAGCTCAGTAAGTTGTGCACATCTCTTGAGGGGACAAAGTCAAGTTTTCAAAGCCGTCATGGAAAGAAAAGAAATATTGGAGTCCCTTCACAGACAAGCCTTCATTACTACTGTTTGACCTTAAAAAATCCCAAACCAGTTAGTCTCTCAGCTCCTCAGAAGAATCACATACCTTCTATCTCTCCTCAGATCTATCAATAACTCTGTCTTTCACACACATTATTTCTAAGTACTTTGATCCCTGTGTCTTGAGTTCACAAATCCCCTGTATAGCAGATCTTTCTCTCCAGTTTTATTTCAGACAAGTGGGGTTTGCCTTGGCATTGCAAACAAAAGAAAAAAGCAAACAAAAATTGCAAAACAACAAAAAAAGAGCATTGAAAGAATAAACATCCCATTACCGGCATGAGGAACCATACTTCCTTTAATACATCTTCTGATTTTATACATTTGGGTATTATCATTTCTGTGACACCAGAAAGAGCATAAAGAGAAGCTTTCCCTTTCCTTCTTTTCCCCAGAAAACAATGTAAGTGCTGGTAACATTTTATGTAATCCTTAAACTTCTGCTAACTTCCCTTCTGAGGTTTCCTACTCTTTTACTGTATTAAGAGAGAGAGCTCCTTTTACAGCTTAGCTCCCACTTACATAGGCATTGACACTGTGGAAAAAAACCACTGGGAAACTAAAAAGCTTCCTCATCATTTCCTTACCAGGCAGGACTACCCTCCTTGCAAGTACTTGAAAACTGTGTCTAAACGGAGAAAACAAATGAGACAAAATATAATGGGCGTTAGTTGAAGTTATCACTGAAAAGGACTTAAAGATTTTGGAAGCAAGTAAGCTAAAATTATTTCCATGACCACATTTTTTCTTATCAATAAAACACAAGACAGAACGTATTTGGTAGTATCTGCCAATTTCACTGATGGCCGTTTTTCTAGACAACCGTGCTGCACAAAATTGCCCAGCAGGCATGTGTTCCATTGTGTGTTGGATCCCTAAATGATCTGTGTTCCATTATATAATGGTGGATTTATTTTACACCTCCTGGAGTTCCAGAAAGAGAGTACTGAATAGCAGAAACTCCCTGTGTCTTTGAAATTTTCCTGGTCATTCTAGTACGTTTTAAAACTTTTCTGAATTTATTGGCTCAGGTATCACACATTAGGTGTCTAGATCCTTTATTTCAGTTTGACCATTAGTGTTGCTGCAGTTCTGAACTCTCTCAATACGGAAGTTTTTGGCAGATTTTTCAGAATGCTGTCTCTTAACATGCCCATACAAGGTGAGCTGGGAACACCTGGGATCCATGAAGAACTTTGGTTCCTTAAAGACATTATCATTGATAAGATAAAAACCAGTTTTCCTCTGGGAAACTCTTTGGAAGACCTACTGTTGAAAACATAAGCTCATATAATAACTTTATGTAATGGGTATCAGCAGGGGAGTTGGAGTAGGTCAGTTTGCCAGAAGAGCTCTCTGTACCAAATTTTCTAATTTCATCATCAAATGGACTGCAGAGCAGAAATCGATTTTGTGCTTGCATTTTCCTTTCTGATCTTTTGGCCCTGGCTTTTACATACATACTTTCAAAATAAATGGTAGGCACTATGCATTGGCAGCTTTAGATCACTGCAGTATCTCCAAATTAGTCTGTCTTGTAGAAAGACTAGGCAAGCAATTCCTAAATAAGGTGCTGTGTTTTAATTCCAGCTGGCAACTAAGCACCACCGAGCAGCTCGATCATGCCCTTCTCACCCCACCCCCTGATCTCTGCCGGGATGTGGGAGAGAGAAAAGTGACAAAACCCGTGGGTTGAGATAAAGACAGTTTAATAGGTAAAGCAAAAGCCACGCACAAATCCAATGCAAAACAAGAATTAATTCACTGCTTCCCATGGACAGGCAGGTGTTCAGCCATCTCCAGGAGAGCAGGAGTCCACCAGGAGTAACCATTTACTTGGGAAGACAAACACCACCACTCCAAACAACCTCCCTTCCTCCTCCTTCCCCTAGCTTTGTATACCGAGTCTGTGGAGTAACTACAGATCTGTTAGTCTAGCCAAGTTCCTGGAAAAGTTATAGGTAAGGTTACACGGGCTACTCTTGAAAAGCATTTAAAGAATATTTAAAGAATAATACCATCATTAGTCACAGTCAACATATGTTCACAAAGGAGAAGTCCTGTTTAACTGATTTGATATCCCTGTGTCACCCACCTAGTGGGATGAAGGGAAGGCAGTGGATGTAGCCTTTATGGATTTTAGTAGGGTTTTGATATTATCCCTCACAGCATCCTTCTGGACACGTCAGTCAGCTGTGGGATGGGTGGGTTCACAGTGCACTGGGTGAAGAACTGGCTGAAGTATAAACTGGTAGAACACAAATATAAACTGATAGAGCACTTACATTGTTTTCATTGTTTATCCCTCCATAAAGGGATCTGGGGATGCTGGTCAACAACAGGTTCAATAGGCATCAGTGTTTGCTGGCAGCCCACATCACAAATCACATTCTGGGGTGCATCGAATGCAGCATCACCAACCAGTCAAAAGAGGTGATAATCCTGCTGTGTTCAATGCTGGTACAGCCTGACCTTGTGTGCAGTTCTGGATCCCAGAATTTAAGTAGGATGTGAAGGTGTTTGAACACATTCAGAGAAGGGCAACAAAGCTGATGAAAGGGCTGGAAGGAATGTTGTGGGAGGAGCAGGTGAGGGATTTGGGCTTGTCTAGTTTGGAGAAAAGGAGGCTGAGAGTCAGCCTCATTGCTCTCTACAGCTTCCTGAGGAGGAAGCTGTATAGGAGAGGGAGGTGCTGATCTCTTCTCCCTGGTACCTAGCAATGGGACATGTTGAATGGTTTAACGCTGCACCAGGGAAGGTTCAAACTGGATGTTAGGAATAATTTCTTTACCAAGTGGTGGTCTAACACTGGAATTAGTTCCCTAGAGAGGTGGTTGATATCCCAAGGCTATTTAAGAGGCATTTGGACAATGCCCTTAATGACATGGTGTAACTTGGTCAGCCCTGAATTGGTCATGCAGTTGGACTAGATAATCCTTGTATGTCCCTTTCAATTGAAATAGTTCTATTTCGTTCTATTCTATTCTATCTAAGGCTAAATCTCTACAGTTTTAGGCTAATGCTTTATGTTGGTAAAGACTGATCACTGCATAAGCTGTTGCCTGGGCAACAAGCATGAGCAAAAATAATAGCTGTCCCTGAAGTAAAGACTCACTGCACTTCAATGAAACTCCCCAGGATAGTTTTCTTCTCCTTAATCTCTAAACTCAGAGCATAGAATCCAAAGCATGGGAGTAGTCGCTGAATGATTTGCTTATTTTCAAATGGCTGAACCCTTGATATAAGCAGTTCTGGAAGAGATAGTATATTCTCTCAAACTTTAGAGAAAGTTTGGTGAGGGATATTCATGTATAATGAAAAGTCTGTTTTGCTGTTACTCACTTGATGTCTTTTTTTATATGGCTTTGCAATGAATAGTACAACCAGTTGCATTACAAATGCCTAGAATAGAAAAAACATTCCCTTTCCACTCATTATGGAATATTTAGAACAGGATCCATCTGCATTAACTTATGTATTTAAATGCTAGGGTTTGGACAGAGCTTGAGACTACAGGCTTATAAGTTTAGTCTTGGGATGCTGTTTGCTACTGCTGGCAACTCACTGATTCAGAGAGCTATACATGTGACAAACTGTAGATATTTACCTTAAACTGAGATATCAGTCCCAACACAGTTAATTAGAGGGTAGTTTCTCAGAAGCAAAAGTAAGTATCAAATGTCATTGGAAACTCCTTAGGGTATTTGAGATATTTTCATTAGCCTAGACCTGCACCTGATCTCTGCTCTCACAGGTTGGTAACTGGAACTCAGGCAAGATAGTATTCTATGTCAAATTACACTGAAAACTAAGGCAATTTAGGGAATTTTGACAATTCATCTGAGCCCTAGATCGTTGTTGAAAGCTTAAACATTTATATTCAGACACTTACAGTTAGACATTTGGAGTCTGGAGTTTCAACCCATCTTATAAGTTTATGATATTCTTGTTCAAAAACATTCTGTACTTTCTTGTTCTTCTGCAAGTTTTTATGATAACCCATAAATTAATTAAAAAAAAAAAGTGTGGATGTGGGTTTTTAATTTATTTGTTTAATTCTCAATCTGATTTGCAGTGCAAATGAATTTTTATTTCTCTGTCCTGGTTTTGGCCAAGGGCAGGGTTAATTTTTCACAGTAGCCGTGAGAGGGCAGAGCCTGGATTTGTGTGGGCATGGCCAAGACCCTATTGTTATTCCATACCATCTTATGTTATTGCCCGGAGCAGGGGACTGTCTTGCTTCCTAGAAGAAGGGTGTCCCTTTCCAGATGGGGAGGAAGCATGGCAGGAATAGGGTCCATCCACCACTGTTTCCTTGTCCTGACCTTGGTGAGCATCTCATGGAAATTACCCTCTCTTTTACTATTCGTTTTCTTACCTTGTTGCTGTTTCCATTAAAATTGTTATTATTTCAACCTGAGATTTTCACCTTTTTGTCCAGTTCTCAACTCCAACCTCCAGGCAAGAAGGGAGAGGGGAAGAGGTAAAGTGAGTGAGCTGCATTTGGTTTGGGAAAGTCCCAGTGAGGGCATTGAACTGGGGAGTACCATTCCTAAACCACAACATTCTCCCATGTACTAAAAAACTAATCTCTTAACTTAAACAGTCTAGATTCATATTTTAAACTGAGATAGTAATTTCCTTCACAGATAGCTGGCCAGAATGGAACAATCACATAAATATATGTCTGTACCCAAGTCCAAATCAGATCTGTTAAGTTTAAGGCCAATGGATTACACTTTCAGTTTTCCTTATATTCCTATGTGATTGTTTTGCTTGCATCCACAACCCTAGATGCCATTCTTATTTCACAATTAATTTCCTGATATGGTTACTGGAGAGGTTTCATATCACATCCAACTAGGAGGCAAAACTCCCCTGGTGTAGAGGACTTGTAAGGTGGTTCAACCACTTGACCTGTATAGGTTCAGCACAATACTCCAAACACGGAATGACTTTTGTTTGTGCCTTCTCTTGCTAGTCTCTACTCAAGCACCGTAATCCTGTTTAGAGAGAAACACATCAACATCTGTAAAAACTGTTCAAGGAGGGGAGTATTTCATTACTCAAGATCTTAATGTGGACTGCAAGAGAAAGAGGTAACCCTTCTCACTCTCCTTTAGTTTTCTTATAGCTACTTGTTTCTGCTGTCCTCCTTGCATCAGAATATGCCATAAAAATTATTTCTAGCAGAAGCTAGAAATGTTTGTTTCAGTGAAAGGCTCCAAGGCCCAAACAGCTTTCTGCATTTTCTGAGACAAAACCTTTTAATATCAAAAGGACTTCTGTTTTCCAATTCAGCTCAATGGATACTTTTGAAAACCAGTGAAAACATAATAATAACATATCCAAAAAGTCTGTAGTCTATTAAATAGTTGATGGTACCAGCAGTCTTTTAAGAATGTGTTTGAGAATTTAGAATGTAACTTAACACCACCATTAGCATGAAATTAATCCTCATTTCCCCTAATGTAGACCTCTGCAATTTATATCATATATTTAGTTTTCATTTATCTCTTAAATTTGTTATAATAAATCTCTTTGCAACCCATTATTGTACCTTAAATTCTCCATTTAGTTATCTACAATAGATTTGAAAATAATATGCATTATTTTATTTTTTAATTTGTTCTTTTTTATTGTTGTTTTGGCTACTGTACAAAGAATGAAAAAACTTTGTTTTCTGTTTAAAATCTTATAACAACACTACTCAAAATGACTTGAGGATACAGCAACTGTAGAAAGGGAAATAAATTGGGGGATGTCATGGGGTGACACGTAGAGTTACCTTCTAGTGCTGTTAGTTAGCTTAAACTGCATACATTATCAAAGCTGCTTTGCTTTCTTGTCCTCATTGCATTTGGTTTCCCCTTTGTTGCTTTTCTCTTCATCTGTGCATTTGAAAATCTCTGTTGTTTTAAGCTCACTGTTCTTTCAGCAGGCAGCTGACATTAATAGCAACATCATACCATTCTGGGTATCACAATTCTCAAAATAAAGGAGTATCAAAAGGAATTGCCAGCAGCCCTTTACACATCTCAACTTTGAATAGAGTACTTCAACAAGAAAAAAACACTTCTGCCCAGTGCTAATCTGCTCAGGAAAAAAAAAAAATCATTTTCAAGTTGTGTAATGGTTTCATGGATGCCAACATTATTTTATTATTTTGATAATGAAATTTGGAAGCTAATCACTGTACAAATGTTTTGTAATTTTTAAAATTTTTCTTTGGGGCTTCACTTTTATTTTTATTATTATTTTCAGTGTTCCAAGCCTTGAAACTTTTGGGACATATGTTAGATCCATACAACATTATATACAATTGTATATAATACAACATTCTGTTCCTAATTACATTTTTTGAATATAAAACATAGCAATAACTTGTCCATTTTCATTGTGTGTGCATACCTTTGGCTTTATTTCTTTGACTGAGATTTATTCACTCTTGAAATTCTAACAAGTTTTCTCCCATGGAAGAGATAAACAGCCAGAAACAAAGAAATAAAATATCACTTCAAAAGCTACCTGTGATATTTTTAGGCAAAGCGAAGCATTTGAAGTTTCATTAGCATAATGATCTTTTGTAGAAACCAGCAATAAAGGGTTTGCAAGCTAGAGTGACAAGGTAGAAGTGGGGAGATACTTAGTAAATTATAGCTTTATGTAGGTAAAGTAATTAACAGCTTTTGACACTATTTTCTTCATTTCAAAGAGATTAATAGAGTCACTTAGATTACTACACAATATTTGTACTGAAAGCATGGCTATTACAGCACTTAACATTCCATTTATTAAATTCTAGTCACCTTTTAATAAGAAGCTCCATGAGGACGGGGTGGTTATATGGAGAAAGCAAGGCTGGGCTTTCTTTAAAAGTAAGACAAAATGTATGGTTTACTGCCTGTCAGTTATGCCATCTTGAAACTAATTCATATTGTTGTTTCTTTTAGACACTTCGAAGAGACTTTTTTCTTTTTTTCTGCTTTCTATATTAAAATTGACCAATCTTACTTAGACTAGTTACCCTGGAAAGAAAAGCAAAATGTAGATATTGGCCTAGTGCCTGCTGCTGCTACAGTTGCTGCTGCTGCTGCAATTACTGCTGCAGTTCAACTTTTAGCCAGAAGCACTTCTTGGGGCTGCATTGAAGTTGCCATGACCATCATAAGATGATCTACTGAGTGGACTAAGTGGTCCACTAAGTGGACTTTTGGTCATCCTTAGACATTCTGTGAAAGTAGGGTGAGGCCAGACTTCATCAAGGACTTTGTGAAAATACTTTAAAACAAGCTAGTAAAACACCAAGACATGTTCTTCCAAACTGTGAAACGTGGCATGACCTTATTAGCAAAAGTTTCCACCTATTATTATCTTAAAAAATCATAGCTAGAAAACCCTAACTAAAAGAGAATACATGAGAAAAAATGAGTGCGGACAAAAAATCAGAAAATAAAGGGCAGGGGAAAAAAACAATAATTCTACTAATATCATGGCAAACCATCTTGACATCATAACAGATATAGTGATAATTTTGTTTATGTGGTCACGGATTTACTTATCTTTTTTGGCACTACTCATAACCTGAAATCTTATATTCAGTAAGCTATTTCCCTCTCTTCTGTTTTCTCAGCTATGTCTGTTTCTGTTTCAAATGCCTCAAAAGATAAGGCTTCACGTAACTTATTTTACTGGAAAGTTCTCTACAAGGTCAAATGGAAGGGGTGGAAAGGATATTCACTTATTAACAAGCTGCCTTCTGACACAGCTGATATATGAACATTGTTCAGGCAGTTAATTGTTAAAGAGATTAAAATTCTTTGAGTTCCACATGTAATCAGTCCAAATTGCAGATTTACAACTCTTCAAATATTCCATCTCCAAGGCTGAACTGGTACCTTTTATCTGTCATAGAGAGATGCCGCTTTTGTTAATGATAAGAAAATGCATTTGTAAACACTTTGAGACATTATTATCTCAAAGTCCAATTTCAGCCCCCAAGTTGATTCAATATCCCCAGCGCAGCAAGAAAAATCAACATATTTTTTTGCAAACAAAACTGTAGAAAAATGTAGATAAATAAAGATCAACACAGTATTTTTGTATAAGAATAATAATGCATTAAAATCACTTTTGCAAAATAACTTCCTGAATACCTCTTTCAGAATTTAGATTAATTCCTTGGATCATCAGCATTTGCTAAAATTAGACTCAAATCTTTTATTTCTATATCTAATTGCAACATATTTTCTGTCGTGTTCTGCTGATATTAATATTCTTAAATACTTTAATTTCCTATTTTACATTTAACTATTCCAGTGACTGTGTTGGATTAGTGTAAGTTCTAAGTGCATAATAAACCTACTTTTTTTTTATTTATAGACTATAATTACCTCTTGCAAAACTGTGCAAAAAGATATTGGAAAGTAGACCTATCTCTATGACCTATTAATTGAGAGGATATGGGAAGCTCAGAGCACTCCCACTCCTTCCTACTCATTACCCCTTTAGGCAGCCAAAATTCCATGTCCAACATGAACAAATCAGTGATGAACTGAAATGTGATTCAGTACGGTACTTTAAAATAACTTTCTGCACATTTGATCATGATTTTTATAGGACTCTTAAGTGTTTCCAAAAATTTAGGAAGAATAATAAGTGAGTCAACAAATTAAGCAAAAAAGTATGATGAAATAAAAAGAGATGCATAAAATGTTATGTAAAACTTAATTGCTTGAATTATTTTTTCCTAAACATATCATTAAAAAAGACATGATGCTATTTTCTAAAAAAATACTCAGCATGTATGAAATCCTAAGTAGGAGTTTCTAGCTTTTACTTTACAGTGTAATTTGAAATATTTTCTATGGAATCTAAGGATTCAGAGGAAGCAAAAGTGAATTCTTTTCCTAAGTAAAAATTACAATGTTACCATGATACGCAATAAACAATAACAATCTTATACAAACATATAAACAGTGCAAAGAACTACTATTTATTCATGTATTGTTAAAGAATCCAAGGACTGAACATCAACAGCCTTAATCATCCTACTTCAGTGAGAGTTAGGCAGAATTCTAATTCTAGTATGTTAATAAAATAGTCATAATTTCTTGAGAATCTTCATATCTTAATTGTTGGAATACAGAAAAAGAACCAGCACAAACTTAAAAACTTTAAGTTGCAAAACAATTTTAAAAAAACTTGGAGTCAAGGAAGACTCAGAAAGTTGCAAGACTAGAACAAGTCAACAGTATCAGAGAAGAAGGTATTGCCCATTAAAAAAAATATCAGAAGAAGCTATGTATCGATCCTTTATGATCTCAACATTCTATTGTTTTAAAAAGATACATATTTTTTGAGGAAAGGTGGTTTAAGATAGAGACTAAGAAGTAGATCAGTAGAAACCAAACTGTAGTGAATATATTTTAATAGTTTTAAATAATATACTTCCAGAAAACAAAGACACAGTGTAGAGTTACTTCAGAAAATTAGTCAGCCCACGATGCATTGCAGGTTCTCCAATCCTGCTTGCCGAACAAATAGCGGGAGTTAATGAACTTGTCAACATCTATTATGTGAAAACATAATTAAGTCCTGTGAACAAAATGTTACCAAATTAAATAGTTACATTTAGCTGGGTGTCTTAAGTTAATATCCTAATTATTCTGGAATATGACTCTCCCAGAAAATTGTTATGTTTTGTAAATATAAATAGAAATGCTTTCAACACAGAAGCCACAGATTAGCTTTCTAACACTTGCAATTTTATTTCAGTAATATGCTTTGCAAATAGGCATCAGATGTTGTCGTGATTTAAGCCCAGTTAGAAATGAAGCACCACACAGCCGCTCACTCAATCCTTTCCTCTCTCTCCCCCACCCTGTTGGAATGGGGAAGAGGATTGAAGTAAAGCTTGTACGTTAAGATAAGAGCAGTTTAATAGTTGAAAATAAGGTCAAATACAATCCTAATGGTAAATAATAATAATAATGATAATAAAAAGGAAACAAGAGATGTGCAGGCCACCTACTGACTGATGCCGGTTCCCGCTTCCCAAACACAGCTTGGCCATGCTTATGGGTAACTTCCCCCAATTTATATACTGGCCATGATCTTCTGTGGTGTGAAATATCCCTCTGGGCAGTTCATGTCACCTGTCCCACCTATGCTCCCTCCAGTTTCTTTTGTGTAACTCCTCACTGGCAGAGCATGAGACAAGGAGGGGAAAAAAGTCCTTGACTTAGGTTAAACAAAACTTGGCAAAACCCAAAACATCAGTACCATTCTCATTCCAAATCCAAAACACAAACAGCACTGTAACAACTGCTGAGAAGAAATGAACTTTGCCGTAGCTGCAACTAGGACAGATGTGTAACGTGTTCTTTAGGTTCCAAAAATTTGTATTTCCAAGACTTCCCTTTTATTTAGCACCATAATAGCAAATACAAGGCCATAGGGCATTTCTAAGATTGGGCAGAATCCAAGCATATTTTATTAAAATTTACATTTGAGTCTGTTTTTGATTTCCCATTTGGAGCCAGCACCTGTTTTGTCCAAGGCACTACTATAAGTCTGCAGCATAACCAGGATGTAAACATACCACGTTCCACAAGCTTTCCCAGTTCCAGCTTGTCACAAGTCTGTTCCTTTGCTTTATTACATTGTACCTTTCTCCATGTCTGATTCAAGGTAGAATGTCAGAGGGAGGCACAAACTCTCTTTTTATAAAAGGCGTATCTGTTTTGATTAACTTGTATGAGCTCTGATGTGATTGCAATGTGTGGGGATCACAGCCGCACTACAATCTAACGCCATCAGCAATGTTTCTGTCTTATATTCTCACTCTTCTGCTCTTGCTGAAGTTGTGCAGGGATTTTTTCCCCTTCTTGAATCTGTTATCCCAGAGGCACTACCCCTGTTGCTGATGGGCTCAGCCTTGGCCAGGAGCGGGTATGTCTCGGAGCCAGCTGGCATTGGCTCTCCTGGACACGGGGACAGGCAGCTCCTCACAGTGACCACCCCTGCACCAAGCAGCACCGCCCTCTCCTACCCTGCTGCTCCCATAACTTTGCCATGTAAACCTAACACACAGGAAATGTAAAAGATCTCTGCAGCAAGGAGGAAGCTGGGAAAGGTGCCTCACGGTGCCTAGAAATTCGTACGTGTCTTCATGCAGAGAGCAGAATCCCACTCCACGTAACTCATTTTGGGGTAGGGTCAGCTGTCTAGGTTACATGCAATCTGTTGTCATTCTGCTGATCCTAATGGGTGCTTGGACACTGAACTCACCCACAGAATCTTGGATTTGGTCTATGTGCAACCGCTGAAGGTTACACACAGGTCTATTTCAAATACTTTCGGATCTTAGTACAGGCAACCTTTTAAAGAAGAGCTTCTCTATCTTGCTGTCCTTAGACTGCTTTCTCTTGTAAGAACTCACCAGAATGCTTCCCAAGGGTAGGATTCAGCTACTAATAAGAGAGGTTTTTGTTTGGGTTTTAGTGACCTCCAGTGTTCCACCTGACCACACGAGGATTAGATAAAAAGTCATGAGTTTGTCAGAAAATCAGTGTTGTATTTGTCAAACTTACATGAACATCCTTGATAACTCAAGAGACCTCAAATGACGCTAGACATCTACATGTGGACTGCTGGATCCCGCCCTTTCAGTCTTACCTCCCTACTTTATTACTGTGGTATAATAAAATCCTTATATAATTTACGTTGCTTTTATATATATATATAAAAAGCCCTAAATCCCCGTCATGGTTTCATAAACATTTTTAAATGGAAAAATTTAAATTATTATTTGTTACCAGCTTTATAGCAAAACCTTTCAACCATACTGTAAGCAGTAAGGGCGAACTGATTCTCGGGAGGCTGACTTTTTTGATTTACTTGCACAGTGCTCTGCTTAAAGAAAAAAAAAATCAATCTCTTATTACTTTTATCCCTAGTAATGCTTAGTAGAATGCAGTTTTCACAATGGAAACTTAGGACTGTATGCTTATTATGCTTATAATACCTAGTATTATTTATTATCTAGTTTTTATTAATATGGTCAGTGTTATCTAATTAAAATAAAGGTTGTTTTACCCTCAAGAGCATATTCCCATTGATAAACAGCCATAGGGAAAAAAAAAATATAAAGAACTTTTCCTCTTTTAGGCAAAATACTGTGTGTTCTCTAGAAGAATTAGTCTAACAAACTTTTTTCCTTGCGTCTTAAGAAGCAATGGGACATACTGAGCAAAGCATCGTGAGTAAGGAAAAAATCTCAACAAAACAATGAACTGGTCTCGTTTAATTTAAAGAAGCAACTAATCAAATGACATGTGAAAAACACATACTAAACAATGCTATTGAGGAAGCTAGTTAGAAATGTTCAATTTATTTCCATAAAAGTAAAAGAAGAAAGAATCATGCAGATAAATGGACTTGAGATCCGCTAAATGCAAGTAAAATTTATAATTTTTGTCACAGAATTTATCACTAATAATAACCAATATCTTGTCAGGATTAAAAATATTTTATAGGGAGTGCAGACATACTACAATTAAATTTTAAAAAAGCAAACAACTGCAATTTCATTTCAAAAGCTCCTTTTCAAGTAAGATATTAATATATGCCAAACACAGGAAGAATGTCCCCAAGATATATAAACACCCTTACATAGTGATAGAGAATAATGCTCCCTCACACTCCTTCCACTTGAGAAGGTGGACTTTTATTCTACCTTGAATATGCCAGCCTGAAATCTGTAAGTATTGTGGTAGCCGTCATGAATTGTCATCAGCTTTATAGCAAAACATTTCAACCTTACTGTAAGCAGAATCAGGGATGAACTGATTCTCAGGAGGCTGACTTTTTGATTTATTTGCACTGTACTCTGCCTAAAAAAAAAAAAAAAAAAAAAAAAACAATCTTGTATTACTTTTATCCCTAGTATGTTTAGTAGAATGCATTTTATTCCATACTGTGATGCACTGTCATAAGTTTTCAGAGAACAGTCACAGCTGCTCAGGGTAAAACAAACCCACTTATACTGTGGTGCAACAAAAAAAGCTAACGTTTTTGCATTTTAAAATAGCAGAAGGGGAAAAAAACCCCTTCAAAATTAAAAAAAAAAAATTACAGAATTATCTGCAGAATAACTTCAAAAACTATTTTGAACTAGCATGCCAATGGGAAATTGAATTTTCATTGATTTGTCACTTTTATCAGCCTGAACTGGTAATTAACCAGTGTTTGTAGCATACCTCCCATAACAAAATTTTTCAGCTTTCTGGGAATTCTGATTTAAGAATAGAAATAAATACTTTTAATTAAAATACATTTACTTTTAAATTTTGCACTTTATATACTCCAGAAATACTTTTCTGATCCACTCCTTAGATAATCATTGTTAGATGTTTTCATCCCATTTTAAGTGATTTCTCATCCCATTAGCAACAATTGTTTTGCCCTAAAGTGGGCAACGATCAGCAAAAAGTGTGTATTTTTGAAGTATAGTTACTATTGGTATTACTACTTTTTATGACTTTTATTACGCCCATTTAAATCTCGTGATCAGGTTTCTCAGAGAAAACCCCAAGTGTTTTTAAACATTTAATACTAAGACTAAGGAAAGTGTCATGTCAGGAGCTGCTCTGAGACACTGTGATAAAAGATTGGTACTTTTGCAACTCAGAACCTTCCTTTGATTAAAACTAGTAAATGTATACTAAAAATTAAGAGAAAGTGTAGTTAACTTACTGACAAGTGCCATCTTTAAGAGTTTTTCCAAATAATATGACATTTCTTAAATCTAAATAGGGAGAGAATAGTAACTGAAAGAAAACTGACTGCTGCATAAAACATCAGGAATTTTATTCCTAAAATTATTTTGGTTTTTTTTTCTGGCAAAAACAATCCTGGCATAAAAAGGAGCTGCAGTACATGCAAATAAGTGGTCCAGTCTAGACAAGCAGGTGATCTGGTAACACACCCAAGCTGTATGTTTATCCTACAGTACAGATGCAGCCTAAGCTATCTATCATTAGTTATAATAAATCCCTGTAGTCAACAAGGAAGAAATGGTCATTTTTAAACTCAGCTTACTTTTTTTTTTTACTTTTAGAGTTGTAGTACTTTCTCACTTATTTGATCTTGTCTCTTGAATAATGTTCCTTGCTTCAGTCTTTTTCAGGATTCTCTGCTTCTCAATTAAATTTCAGATTACCAAGATCAGTCTGATTTGTCCGTAATGAAATAAAGGGGATTGTGCAGAAAATTAATTAGGGACATTCAATTTCAAAATAGACAATATTTTATTCCAATTTATCTTGTGCTCACAACTTCACATTAAAGCTTTTGCGCCTTCATGAATAAAACCTGGGAATAAGTAGTTCAAAAATTATACGACATGGACAAATTTCAGTGGCCACATGCGTGCATACACAAGTATTTTCAAATAGAATGTTAATGAAATAAAAGTCAAGTCCTATGAAACTTCTTAGGTGTCTACCTGATTCTTTTGTTAATCAGGCCAGAGATCTTCAGACTAACTGCTTGGATGCTGCCTTATACAGTGGGTATATTTGCCCCACACATGCCTACAACTCTAATTATGGGTATGCACAACATCTCTAAAATGACAAGTTCTGAACATTTTTTAGCCCTTTGGAATAAACTAAATAAAAAAAAGACAGTCACCAGGCTTCTTCACCTGCTATATCATGTATGTAGGCTCTGCAAACATGCCTTAAGTGTGCTGCTGGCGTGCTGCAAAGAAAACATAAAAATGTAGGAAAGCATATTCAGTTAAAAAGAGACAGTACCTTATTGGGGTAGACTGTCTGCACCCTCAGTGTCCAAAGAGGCTTTAATTTCCCTGATCAAACTCAGTGTGAGGCTTTTACCCACTCCAATGATAGAAATGATGTGAAATTCACTTTCTTATAACAGGAGGTGTCCAGCTTAGTTGTAAATATCTACATTTGAACAAATTGGCCTGGCTTTTTTAATAACCAAAAATAGTCTGGAGTATGATTCAGTTGCTTAAACACAATGCTTTGTGCCATTTGAGATGTTCTGGAGGATTCCAGAGTTCCTTTCTGCTTCTGAAAAGCATGAGACCTCTGTAAATCCTGTGATAGCTACTGTCTCTGTGCAGATGCATGGGATAACTTACAGAATTGGAACTTGTACTGCACATTACTGAAGCATGCCCACTCCTCTTCTAGATGTTTGGCAAAATGTATACCTTTTTATCATGGCTTTAAGCATTTACTTTCCATAAGAAATTGAAATATTTACCCCCTAGGTGGCCAGTCTATGACATGGAGACATGCCTATAGTTTCTTCAATTACTTCAATCAGCCTATCTTTTTAATTTCAAGGAGTTCATGATGTCAGGTAAAAAAATAGTAATTCTATTTCCCTTGTCTTCTTGCCTTAAATAATTTTGGTAGCTATTCTCAGCACAAAACTGCCACATTTTAAATAGTTCTGTCATATCATGGATCATATAGGCATCTTTCATGCTTAAATGCAAAATCGCATGTACTTCAAAGGTCAGTATTAAGATACAAACGTGTGAGAATTTGTATCAGTACCTTCTTAGAGATGTCTTTCAGTCAAGACTTAAGTGGTACAACAAAGCCTTTACCATATACAAGCTTCACACTCTGTCACCTGAAATTTAGGTCCCTCTTCTGAAAGGCAAGACCTGTGAACTGGACTCTCTGAAAGTTCATTTTCTCTCACTATGTCTGACTGCTTTAAATGTTATTTTAATCACCAATATAAATCATACCTTAAAACAATCAACTGGACACTGTATAGTTGTTTCTAGGCTATTAGAGGCCTAGGTTTTAGAGCAGAAGAAAATTGCTTGCATCTTGCTGCTCCACTAAGTTGGATTTCAGACATCCCATGAACATTGCTGAACTGCATCCCACTTGGCATGGACTCTGGAGACTGGCCAAAGTGGACCAGGCACCAGGTGTCCACCAGTTCTTTTTATTCCTGTTGCCTTTATGTGTCTGTATTTCCTAAATTGCTATAGAGATTTTAGCCCCTCTGGAGCTGGAAGTCTTGAGAAAACATTTTCTCTTTGAGGTACAGTGTATAACTTGTTTCAAGCTGCGACAGAAATACAAGGAGAAAATTGCTTCTAGCAATATGTTGCCTCTTTAGAAACCCTGAAGTGTAGTTTGATTTCAGCCCACCTATACTAAAATGCATCTATACTAAATGCATTAAGAAGGTAGATTTAGCTTTTTTTATTATTTTATTTTTTTATTTGAAGCAGATTGAATTTATTCTAGTGGTTCAGGTAAAGGTGAAGATGACAAAAAGTGATTTAAGAAAATAGTTCAAAAATTATCTGTATGATAAGTAGAATTCCAAAAGTATTTGTTTAGGTTCTGAATTCTTTGGGATCAGAAAAAGTATCTGTAACATTAAATAAAGAGTTGAAAAACATTTAAAAGTTTTATTAATTTTTCAGTCAATACTTTTTAAAATAAATCCAGGTAATTAGATGAGGGAATAATTTTTCTGTTTCCCTTCATGTACTGAATGGCTTATTCAGACAACACATTGCCAGTTAGCAGATTCAGATAGCAATATTCATAGCTAGAGAGGCAAAGCAAGTTACAGATCATTAACCAGGGAATGCTATAGAATGTGACCCAGTGTACATAATTTCTGAAATAAAAGTCGAAATATTTGTTGCTGAATTGCCAATACTTTTAGATGGGAATTTCAAAGTTATCTGGAGCTGTTATTCCACAACTAATTAGTTTCTGCAGTGAAAAGAACATAGTTTTCTTCTGCCAAATACAGTGTTCCTGCAACATCTCATGGTATTGACATTACCAATTACATACCATTCTAACACACTTATAATTCATCCATATGTCCAGTAGGCCTGTGTTATACTTGCTCAAATCAATAATTAATCAGGACTGCGTCATTTTCAATAAAATTCTCTTGCCTTTCCAATCAGAAAGCAGTAAAGATATGTCAAAGTTTATTCTACAGTGTATTCTTTGAAATGACACCAAAAAAAAGTTCAGATTCTTTTGACAGAAGTGTTTGTCTCTCTGTTTTCAACGCTCTGTAGATACTATTTTTACTACTAGGTCCGAGGTTTAGGATTCCTCTACAGAGCAGATTATGTTTTGACATTTGCAATACTGTAATCAGTCTGCATCTTATCAAATAACAAGTGGTTGGGTATTAGTCATGTTCAAAGAAGATCAATAAAGCTGGTGAGGGTCTGGTGTACAGGTTTCACAAGGAGCAGTGGAGGTAGGGAAGGAGGGAGGGAGGTGCTTTTTAGCCTGAAGAAAATTAGGCTCGGGGGGACCTGATCACTCTGTACCACTACCTGAAGGGAGGCTGTAGCAAGGTGCGGGTCAGTCGCTTCTCCCAGGTAACAAGTGACAGAATGAGAAGAAATCATCTCAGGATATCTATTCCAGAACCAATTAATTGTACTATTCTATTCTACAATTCCGTGATTTTATTATTCTAACATCTTAGAGATACAAGTAAAATCACATTATTATATCAGAACTTAAATATCTTTAATTCTTAATATCAACCCTTAAAAGTAATATGTGAAGAAATATAACCTTTCTGATTTATCCAAAGTAAATCCAAGGTCTGTATGCTTATGATGAAGCTCAAATCCAAGACAAAACCAAATTCAATTCGTTCAAAATGAAGGTTCATCTCTATTCTAAACATAAAATTCTGATCATCCCAACCACTGTAATATAACGAGAGAAACTAATGAACTTTACTTTTTCTGCTGAAAATCCAAATGTAGATTCTGTACTTGATATTTACTCCTTTGCAAACAAATATATTTTAAAATATTTCATCTTTAATTGAAAAATTAAATATGTAAGAGTGGAGGTAAAAAAACTACTAAATCCTGTGAATGTTAAAAAAGTGAAGTAGTTTTACCTCCATTTTTTATTTTTTTGATCATAATAGTGATCTCATTGAAAGTTTTGTAGGTTAAACATGGCTTACTGAATTTATTGAGATAAAGTAGCAATTCCACACTTCACCTTAAATTTTTTCTACTAACCGTAACAGTTCTGTCCACATGACTTTTTGTAGGATAGCCTGAATTCCAGAATGATTCCCTGAAATCCATCTTTGTTATCTGGTAATGCTGAAAAATCTTGTGTTTTCATGTGTTCCTGAATGTCTGTGTACAGCCATCTGTATTTTTAAAAGACCAGAATTTCAAGCTTTAGTATTTGGTTTTTTTTCTATGACAATTGGGAATTTGAATGTAATAATAACATTTCACATTGGTAGATATGAAAATTTTTTAACAAACGTGCCAAGGATGACTAAATCAAGTAAAATCTTGCAGTTCAAGTGATGCATAGCTATAGATAAGATGTGTCTATATAAAATTTCATCAGTTGTTTTAAAAGGGCAATGCAATATTCAGAGCCGATGTCATTCTATGAAGCTTTTCACCACAAAAAAGGTTGCAGAATTCTAAAGCTGGTGTAGAGACATCCAGTCTTATAAAAAGTGACTGCCTTGTTCCTCTCTCTTTGTTGGCTTACAAACACTTTAAAACTAAAAAAAGAAAAAAAAAAAAAGTATCTCAACCCACAAGTTTTCTCACTTTTACCGTCTGATTCTCCCTCCATCTCATTGTGGGCGGTACCGAGGGAACGCTTGTGTGGTGCTTAGTTGTTGGCCATAGTTACACCACTACATGTGCAAAGAAAAGATTTTGATTACTCCACAGATCCATAGATTTAGATGTAATGGTCAGTAACCTGAATTAGAACAGCAGAAGCTAGCAACAAGCAAGAGTGTGTTGAAATGGTCAGCTCAAGCACTTCTTCGCAATGAGAAAGGATAATCTGCTTTCATCGCCAAATACAATTACCTGTAACTAACATTTGAGGGTCTCACCCTTCTGATAGCAGATGCATATTATTTGCATTCATACAACACCATAAATAAATTATTTTGTTTCAATTTCTTGAACAGTTCAAAGCTATGTGGCATGCATATATCTTTTTTTAGTCTTTGAACTTTTTTGAAAGCTATTTTAGACTGTCATTATCTTTCCCTGTCAAAACTGTCAAGTTGCATTAAAAATGAAAGAACACGTTTCCTTAGAAATGCAGTACTTGTTATGAAAAGGGAACAACTTGACCTTACTAATGGGTCAGCGAGAGCATTAGCAAAGTGTTTTCACATATGGAAATGTACAGAATATTTGTTATGACCTTTTCAGACTCCAAGTTCATATTATTGATTGAGATCGCAAATCAAGAAATACAGAAATTTATTAAAAGTAAGAAAAGAATTGTATCTGTAGCTGAAGTTTTAAAAGAAAGCAAATTACTTAACCAGCTAAGGTCACCACCTATGTATCTATATTTGATGAAATGCTAAATTAGCTTTCAGAAGTGAACCACCTGAGTAAATACTTTTTCAGTTTGCTTCACTATTGAAGTTCCTCAACATTATTAGTGGAAAGAGGAGATATGATTAAGACCTTAAAAGAGGAAGGTTTATTTTCCTCTTCCAGTCTATAGCTAGAAAAACCATGGAAAGGGCATAGAGTTATTTGATTTAGTATGTTATAAAATACATTTTTAATGGAAAAAAACCTAAGAGCACGTCCCTTTCCTGAGATATCTCATTGCTTTGCCTTTTTAGACAATGGAGTCTAGTTCATCCTTTACCAGATGTCAAATATGCAAAATTTGTATCTGAAGCATAGTTTTTATTCCATTTTAGACTCATAGAAGGACAAGTAATTACCATATAAAAATTAATTTTCAGTCTTTTTGTCTCAGCAGTAAAAAATTAATGACTCAGGGGGGCCTTTTAAAACAGATCACGAAAAAACAAAGTATTTTACATATGGTGTGTATTAAATAGTATGTTATATGCATAGGTTGATATACAGATAGACATACATATATAAACCATTATAGAGTATGTTTTATACATATATGTACATACACACCTGTATATTATTGGGCAGACCATAACTACAATGAGAGTAATATCATAGAATTGTTAAGGTTGGAAAAGGTCTTTAAGATCATGTAAAGAAAAAGAAAAAACATGTCATGTTATTAAACTTTAAAAGGAGTAGCTGCTCTTTAGTCCAGGTATGAGAAAAAGAAATGGTAGAGGAGTGACCTTTTTCAGAGCTGTAGCTGAGGTAATGCAATGTATTCACCTATATTAAACCTTAATTTGCAAGGTGAAAATACTCCTGTTGAAGCCAGTGTAAAATACATTGGGCGTCTGCAGGGGTGGAGTGAAGCTGTTCTCATTCACTGTGTGATTTATACTGAATAAAGAATGACTCTTTCAAATCTGCCATGTATTCCTCCTTGAAGTTCTGACATGCATAATCCTGGGATGATGGATAGTCCAGTGGCTATGGTTAACTACACTGACGGGGGAAGAAACGCCAAGACAAATTTCAGAAGTGTGCCTCCAGTTAGGCTCCTGAGACAAGATCCTGTTCTGAAATCCAGTCTTTCTTTTACAATTTTTTTT
>VYXC01009549.1:0-40569 GCA_013397175.1 Platysteira castanea
CCACCCGCGCCATGCCCTCCGACCTGGCCAAGAAGAAGGCGGCCAAGAAGAAGGAGGCGGCCAAAGCCCGGCAGCGGCCACGCCGGGTCCCGGACGAGAACGGTGATGCCGGGACGGAGCCGCAGGAAGTCCGGCCCCCGGAGGCCAACGGGACGGTGCTGCCAGGTGAGAGGGTGGCCAGACCTGTGTCTCCCCGCGTGTCCCAGGGCGGGGGGCCCGGCCGGCGCCTTTTCCGGCCGGACCGTGTGCGCTAGGCTGTGTCCCGAGTGGGTGAACCGCGACATTGATGTTCTTCTGATGAAATACCTTAGGCATGGGTTGCACGGAACCCGGCGGCTCCAGTAGATGCCTTCGGGACCACTGTGCCCTGAGGCAGAAGGACACCCGCAGCCCGTGGGGGCTCCGCATGGGTCATGTGTGTGAAGGATGCCCGTGGCCCTCGCTTGAGGCATGTCAGTGTGAAGATGGAGAGGGCTGATGGTGTTTTCCCCCTCTCAGACAAGACACTGTGTCGATCTTCTGCCACTTGATGCCCAGACTTATTTGGGTTCTTTAGGGTTTTCGTTTAGTTTGGAGTTTTCTTTCCTGCTGCTGGAACCACTGTAGCGTCTGAATGAATTCTTTTCCTACTGCTATTGCTCTGATTCTCTGCTCACCTGTTTTTCTGAGATGTACCTGGTTTGCAGAAACTAAGAGCCTGCCTCTAAAAAGAGGTTCTGTGCCTGCTAAAGAGAGAAGCTTTGCCACAGGGAGCTGTTGGTCATAAAGGAAATAGGCAGGTAACGCTTACAGAGGGAGAGCTTAATTTTGGGCCTTCCTTTAGCTCACCTGGCAGCCTACAAGGTTCTTCCAGGCTCAAGGGGCAGTCGGTGTGTGGCAGGCAGCCCCGGGGGCGGAAGGGCCGCTCCCGGCCGTGGGTCCCGAGCGCGCNACTCGGTGATCCTTGTGGGTCCCTTAGGGCTCAGATCATGATTCTATGTGGGTCGATGCAGGCGTATTTCTTACTGAGCTATTTACACATCAGGGATAAAACGCCCTTGCCCGTTTTTGCTCACCTGTTTCGTTCCTTGTTGTCAGTGCTCTGTGGCACTGCCCAAAGGGGTGCTGAATCAGTGCCAGTGATGTTTTTTGCTCCTTGGCTAAGGCACATTTGCCATGGTGTTAATAGTGATTTTGCTGAGTGAGTGATTTTACCAGGAGTGCTGGATGCTGACAACCAGGGTGTTATTCTGCGCTGGCACAGTTTGAAATCGGATCTGCCTGCCAAGATCACCAGTGCCATTGGCTGCTTCAAAGGGCAGCATCTCTCACCGAGAAGTGAAGTCGGCCTGTGACAGAAGGTCAGCATGACAGGAGAGACGGTGGTGAGGCTCTGGCACAGGCGGGCCTGAGAAGCTGTGGCTGCCCCATTCCTAGAAGTGTCCAAGGCCACGGGGCTTGGAGCAACCTGGTCTAGTGGAAGGTGTCCCTGACCATGGCAGCAGGTTTGGAATTAGATGCTCTAGAAGATGTAATGCAAACCATTCTAGGATTCTGTGATTCTATGATTTGCTTGTACTGTAGGAGGAAAGGAAGAAGGGAACATGCAGAAGCTACTACCTAGTAGCTTCTCAGAAAATTAGTAGGGACTGTTCCAGTGCTGCTGCTGTTTCTCTATTGTCAGCTTTCCCTTCGTTTATTTTCTAGTCAATTTTCTGGCCAAGCCTTTTCTTAGGCTTGCAGGCAATACTTTGTACATTCTATGTCTAGTCTAGTCCTTCCTGCAGGGGGGATTAGTCCCATCACGTTCAGAAAACTGGCTCACTGTTCTGGCTGCTCACTTAGTTCTGACGGCCCTGTTTTATTTAGATGACATTTAGATATTTAGCTGTTGGAAGTTCCTACTAGACCGTGTCAATTCATCTGGTAAGCTGAAAAGCTGAGTGTCATTGCATCTGAGTCTCCTCAACTCTTCCGTAGAAATGGGAGTTGTTTTTGTGGTCCTGCGCCTTTCGGTACAGAGGTTTATGGCTTCCCTCGTTTTTGTAAATCAGTAACGCTTCTGGTCTTCTCTACACATAGAGGTGGATGCTCTCACAAAGGAGCTGGAGGACTTTGAGTTAAAGAAAGCTGCTGCCCGAGCCGTGACAGGAGTGCTGGCCTCCCACCCCAACAGCACTGACGTGCATATCATCAACCTCTCACTGACCTTTCATGGCCAGGAGCTGCTGAGTGACACCAAACTGGAGCTGAACTCTGGGAGACGCTATGGCCTGATTGGACTCAATGGGATTGGTAAGCTGTGGGGGAAGTGACATGGCTCCCTGGAGCTCGGTAAAGGTGTCGCGCTGAGAAGCTGGGCAGGTGCACGTGAGAAGTGCTGGAAATCAGAAAGAGGGCTGTTAGACAGACATGGCTGGGACACAGCAGTTTCTGTTGTCCCATATCTCCACCCAGGAAGGGGAATTACTAGGATTGCTGATGGAAGCCTGAGATCGCATTCTAGATTTGAACTGGGCTTTTGATCTTGTTTCTGTGGAGAGCTGGGTAAAATGTCTGGGATCTGTTAATCTGCCTGATTCCTGTTTGCCTGATTTGTTTAGTAATGCCAGTATACCCAATGCTGATGGTGTTGGTCCAAGAACTTGTACTGTATGGAGGAGTAGAAAGTGTGTGGTTTGGCCTGACTGGGAAAACAACTGTAAATCCCTGGAGAAAATGACACTACATTGAGAGATGCAGAATATGGGTGTGATTGGAGAGGTGCTAGTAAGAGTGGCCACATGGTTTAACTTTCAGGAAAACCCAGGTTGTTTAGGGTGCATTGTTTTCCTCTATGTTAGAAGTCTTCAGAATCTGGGATCCTGATACCAGCTGTCAGATGTGGTTAGACAGCAGAAAGTACAACAAAGATAAAGTTCCCCAAATCTGGGCAAGGGCTGAAATGTGGTGGTTTTCAAAAAGCTTCTTCATGTCTCAGTCCTGTCCTTGGGGTGGTGAGCCTTAGCTAGGAGGGTGGCCTGTCATAGTGAGGCAGTGGGCTCTCCAGTTCTTCTGGCCTCTTGGGAAAAAAATTCCTCAGGATTTTCTGAGATTGGAAAGGGAAGGAATCACAGTGGGATCTGAGTCTATCTCATCTGCTTCACTGTGATGTTGTATGTCACTGACTCCAGCAATTAATTGTGATTATCTGCACACAGGGAAATCCATGCTTTTGTCAGCTATTGGGAAGCGAGAAGTGCCCATCCCAGAGCACATTGACATCTATCACCTGACGCGAGAGATGCCTCCCAGTGACAAGACCCCTCTGCAGTGTGTGATGGAGGTGGATACAGAGAGGGCCATGCTGGAGCGAGAGGCAGAACGTTTGGCTCATGAAGACGGTAAAGCTTCTCGGAGTCCCAAGGGACGTTTCCTCCATTTCCTTCCCTACCAAAGAAAATTTGGGTTCCTTGGCAAAGTTTTCACATGTTGTGGTACCTGTTTCCCCCAGCTGCCCTGTACTAATGGGTACAGATGACACTTCTTTGGACAAATTGTTCCATGCAGCATCTTAAGAAGTGTCTCAGGCTTGGATATGGAGGGGGCTAAATAGGGGTAAAGCAGAGGGACTGTGAGGTTTCCCAGCTGTGCAGCAGTGCAGCTGAGAGCCCTTTACAGGTAGAGGTGCTGACTGGCAGGCTCTCTTTCAGCGGAATGTGAGAAACTCTTGGAGTTATATGAACGTCTGGAGGAGCTGGATGCTGATAAGGCAGAAGCACGGGCCTCACGTATCCTTCACGGCTTGGGGTTCACGCCAGCCATGCAGAGGAAGAAGCTGAAGGACTTTAGTGGTGGCTGGCGAATGAGGGTGGCTCTCGCCAGGTGAGTGGAATAGTGCCTCCTGTGAGAATGCCTGCCTGCTCCTGACTCTGCAGAGCCACAGACACAGTTCTGAGAACTCAGAGCAGAGTTGAGAGGCTTTGGGTCACCTGTATTTACGCTATGTTGTCATCTCCCCTGTTCTTGCAGAGCGCTCTTCATTCGGCCTTTCATGCTGCTGCTCGATGAGCCCACAAACCACCTTGACCTGGATGCCTGTGTGTGGTTGGAGGAAGAGCTGAAAACGTAAGCACGGAGGAGTTTGCTGCTTCTGTGGGTTGTGCTTTTCTACTTGTCAGCATGTGAGCATGAGCATCTTGTCAGCGTGTAAGCAAGTTCTGCAGGAGTAACTGTATAGTTCTTGTGGATGCATAACTGTGTTGCAGTACCAGTGACACCTGCTTTCTGCTATGTGAGATTCTTGATGCAGGAGTAAAGAATTCAAGACAATCCCCTATCTCCCTGGCACTGAAGAAATAAGAAATGCTGGTTTTTACTCACAGGTTAAAGGTGCTTCCTTGAAAGCCAGGAGCAGGCCTTGGCAGCCTGTGTACCAGCATTGTGTACCGTACCAGTAGTGTGAGCTTTCCAGACCTTGGCCTCAGCTCATCTTCCTCAGCCCACCATTTCTCTGTTTTTACGGAACTGTAGTATCTGAGCCTGTTGGTTTCATCTTTTGCTAGTGTGTGAAGTGACTGGTTTTCATAACAAAGGTAAAATGTTAAGGTGTAAGGCGAAAAGCTTAGGTAGGAATAGTTAGGAAGCTCAGGTTATCTGGGGTGTGCACTAAAAGAACTGTATTGTGAGAAGGGCTTTGCCTTTGCAGAGGTTTTTCCATCAGCTCTGTCACTTGAATCTTTTGTGTCCTTGCTTTAGAAATCAGGTGGTTTAGAAAAGAACTTGGAGCCTCTTTTGGGGAGGCTGTAACCCCTCGTTGTACGGATGCGGAGTGGAGCCAGATGCAGTGTGCCTAATGGATGGGAGTCTGTACTGAGGGGAAAGTAAGCAGCAAAGGTTGAAACTTCTTAGAGATGTGATGCCAGTGGAGTCAGCTGCATCAGTGGCACAAGTCACCTGCCACATAGGCAGCCAGTTCTGGGCTTTTTATGATAACGGGTGAAGACTATCTAATGGTGCAGGGTATTCTACTACAGTGAAAACTGTTGGCAGGATTTACTCACTGCAGTTGGTTGTAGCTGCTTTACTGCCAGTTTCCCAGAGTATCTCCTGGGCTGTGACCCTTTTGT
Organism: Platysteira castanea; assembly: GCA_013397175.1. Taxonomy (NCBI): domain Eukaryota; kingdom Metazoa; phylum Chordata; class Aves; order Passeriformes; genus Platysteira; species Platysteira castanea. Next base: position 5,088 of record VYXC01009549.1, read on the forward strand.
TCTTAATTTGATTGTAGGCAGGAGAAATCTGGTGCATATAATGTCTTTGCCACCATCAGGGCCAATGAACAGGATTTCTTTTCCTAGTTTAGTCTCTAATAATTTACGTGGTGCCACAGGTTCAAGCGGATCCTTGTGCTGATATCCCACTCCCAGGACTTCCTGAATGGCGTCTGTACCAACATCATCCACATGCACAACCGCAAACTTAAGTACTACACAGTGAGTAAACAGTGCCCCGTGTAACCAGCAGAAACAGGAGCTGTTCTCTGGGCACATCTGATGTTCCCTGCTCTCTTTCCAGGGAAATTATGATCAGTATGTAAAGACTCGCTTAGAACTAGAAGAAAATCAAATGAAGCGATTCCACTGGGAGCAAGATCAGATTGCCCATATGAAGGTACCTGCCTAGCTGTATGAGCACTCTCCTACCCTTATAGTGGGCATCCTTGCACCTCCTCAACCATATCACTGTGGCTTTTGGCTAACTCTTTTGTTACAGAATTACATTGCACGGTTTGGTCATGGTAGTGCGAAGCTGGCCAGGCAAGCTCAGAGCAAGGAGAAGACCCTTCAAAAAATGATGGCTTCTGGCTTGACAGAAAGAGTTGTGAATGATAAGGTAGGATCAGACATAGGATTGCATCTAGAGATCTATATTCGAAACACAGACTACAGGAGTGTAAGGGTCTCTAGCAGACAGCAGGAATGGCTGACAGAGCTGGTAGCAAGAACGAGATACCCTTCCTGATGCCGAGGATCCCTGTACTCAGCACGGAGTAATGCTGAACAATGAGAAGAGGAGGAGGAATTTTCTAGGGGAGGGAAGTGGAGTTGTCGTATCAATAAGGCTATTTTGCAGATACAGAAATCAGAAAGAAATGCCTAGGGCTCATAGGAGATGGGAGAGCATGCTCAGTGCAGCTTTTACTTTTGTAAAGAGTAAAAACCCACATTTGTTTCAAAGGGAAAGAAATAGGGAATCGTTAGCCAGCAGATGAGCAGCTCGTGAGAATAAACTTGAGTGAGTTGCAAGAGTGGCTTATAAAAAGTCATGATCTGGTACCTTGGTCTACAGCTGATGTTGGCAGTGGGGCATGCTTATTCTGGAATGACTGGGCTGTCCTGTGTTCCGGGGTGTCTCACAGGTGGATATTCTGTGTTAACAGACTTTGTCATTCTACTTTCCGCCCTGTGGGAAAATTCCCCCTCCTGTCATCATGGTGCAGAATGTCAGCTTCAGATACACCAAGGATGGGGTGAGTATGGGAGTATGCATACAGAGATCACTTGTATTCCTGCCTTGTTTGGGAGTGGGAGACTTTTGGCTGAGCTTCCTGATGGGGCTGCAGTGTATGACTAATGGAGCAAAGTTCTTGGCAGTGCTAATGCTGGGCCTGCTGGGGACAGAGAATTACAGATGCAGCAGGGAGGTTCTGGAGACTGCTGAAAAGCCATAATGTTTCATGGTTTTTGTGGTTTGCAGCCATGGATCTATAATAACCTGGAGTTTGGGATTGACCTGGATACTCGTGTAGCTCTTGTTGGACCCAATGGAGCCGGAAAGTCAACACTGCTGAAACTGCTCACAGGAGAGGTTTGCTCCGTACATTGTCTACCCTGCTCTGGACCTTTACTTTTGGGATAGTCTTCAGCAAAGCTGCACTTACTTGCCAGAGCACCCCAGTCAGGCCTTAGAAATCCTATGGTCTTGTTGCAATATAGGGCTTTTTCTCTCATATTACCTGTTCAGACTGCCTCCCCTGTGCCAGAGTGGAGGTGGCTGGATTCTGTATTTCTGGCATACTGCAAGAGGAGAGATTTCCTGGTGAAATGATTTTCTCTTCCCCTTCTAGCTGCTGCCCACAGATGGGATGATTCGCAAGCACTCGCATGTGAAGATTGGTAGATACCACCAGGTACTCCCTACAGCAGCCCCCAGGGACAGGGAATGCTGAGAAAAAAGCTGTAAGGAATCTTGCCCCTGCAGTTCTGCTTCTGAGGCCTTTCCCACTGCTGCCTTTCTGTGTCTGGAGATGGGGAAAGGAACTGTTCCATGGAATGGTCTCCAGCTCATACTCTTACCCTGCAAAGAGGCTGGCTGTGGTCCTTCCCGCTCAGTCTCCCATCTGCTGTGGCAGACCTGGTTGCCTTGTGTTTGGTGGTGGACAAGCCTCCTATTCTGAAGCAGCACTCCTGCTCCTGAAATGGAAATTATTCCCTAATAGTTCAGCACAGAGGCTGTCCCATGGGTGGGATTATTGGCTCTCGTGTTCTGCCGCTCACCTGGCACCAGAGGGGTGGAAGGAGGGTAGTGCTTAGGACCATGAAGTGGCTGGCCTGCACAGCCTGAAGCTGACTTTTTTTCTCTGTCAGCACTTGCAAGAGCAGTTGGACTTAGACCTCTCACCCCTGGAGTACATGCTGAAATGTTACCCAGAGATCAAGGAGAAGGAGGAGATGAGGAAAATTATTGGAAGATATGGTCTGACAGGGAAGCAGCAGGTGAGTCTGAGCTGCTGAGGTTTGCTTTTAGTTCATTAGGGGTGTAGAGTAGTGTTTTCTATTGCTCTGCTGATACCTGACAGTGTGGTACAGTATGCAGCATGGTACACCACAGCATCAAAATGCTTTTTCCATCTCTGCCTTCGAAATTGGAGAAAAAAATAACTCTCAGCTCATGGGAACTTGCTTTGGATCACAGCAATGTGTGGGTTGAAGGGGTGACCTCCTCAGACTCCGGGTGAAAAGAAGGCAAGTTCTGGTGTAGTGCTAGACCTGAGCATGCTTTAATTGTAACTTGAACTATTTTGCTTATTTCTGAGATGAATACCAAGCAGAAGTGCTAGAAGGTTCTCAGGTGTTCGTGGAGTCCACTTGGTTCAAACAAGAGAGTGGGCTCACCTATGGTGCTCCAAGTCCAAGCATGACATGCTCCTGTACGTGACACATTCTGTGTGTGACAGTTGTCCACATGGCTGCAGTTCAGTGTTGATTTTTGCACTGTTTTTGCCCATTTGTCAATGCCGAAGTTGAGACTAGTTTGATTGTTGTGTCAGTGAACACCAGTCAGACCAGTTAACTGTCCTTACACACCTTTGGCACAAGCTGGACCTTGCTGTGTACAGTCCTTCAGAAGCCCCTGGAATTCCCTTCTTCCCTGGGTGGGAGAAGCTTAGTGTAGGTAAAAGGCTGACTGAACATTTGTCCTCTTGTGTCATGGAGCTGCTGGGAGCCCACGGTGAGACCCAAGTGGTTTGGGTCAGGGGGGCATGCTGACAGGTCACTGCAGAGCTGCAAGCCATGTGTGTGTTGGGCAGGTGAGCCCCATCAGGAACCTCTCTGATGGACAGAAGTGCCGCGTGTGCTTTGCCTGGCTGGCCTGGCAGAACCCCCACATGCTCTTCCTGGATGAGCCCACCAACCACTTGGACATAGAAACCATAGATGCACTGGCAGATGCTATTAACGAGTTTGAAGGAGGAATGATGCTTGTCAGCCATGACTTCAGACTCATCCAACAGGTAAGGACAGTTGTGAGTTTTGTCAGAGCACCTTTCTAACATTTTAGTAATTAAAACAAGGTGTTTTCAGCTGACTGGCTCTTACTCATCCCAAAAAGATGGGTGAGTGAAAAAAAGAATCACTGGACACGATTCCCTTACTGTGTTCACGTTAAACAATTACTGAGCTAGCCCAGGAAAACATTAGGTACTTAAAATAAAATAAAAACCACCACAAATGTCAAGTGCTGACCTATCAGCTCTAGCTTTGGCTGCAAGTTCAGGTATGATTTTATTTTTCACTGTGATAGATCCAAGTAGTTTAGGTCAAGAACTACTTTTGTTTCAATTCCCTATTTAGCAAGAAGGGCTTTTCTTGCCTTGTCTTAGTCCATGAAGAAAATCAGAAATATAGAGGGGCCTAGGATTTTCAGTTCTAAAATCTTGTATAAATTATGTGGAAAACACCAGGGAAGATGTTTCTCTGTACTTTTCTTTGGTAGTGAAAATGCGAAAGTTATCAAACTTTTCCTGCCAGACTTTAGAGAGTAGTTTTTAGTTAACCTTTTAATTTTGGTAAAATTATAAAATTCTGTACTGCAAACCTCTCTCCTCCTCCCCCTCCACCTCCTCTTCCTCTTTGTGTGTTTGCTCTCAGGTCGCACAGGAGATCTGGGTCTGTGAGAAGCAGACAATCACCAAGTGGCAGGGGGACATCCTTGCCTACAAGGAGCATCTCAAGTCGAAGCTGGTGGATGAGGACCCGCAGCTCACCAAACGGACCCACAACGTGTGAGCTGAGGAGCCCCCAGCCCGTGTTCTCCGTGGGGCTGGCGGTGGCCACGCAACTCGCCTGCCCGCCGGCAGGAGCGGAACTGCTGCTCCCTCTGGCTGTGTTCTAGGATTGCTGCAATACTGCTTCCCCTCGACTTGCCTTGCACCTCTGTGTCTGGACAGAGCTGTTCTCTCCTGATCTGGCTATGTTTGGGCAACTGTTTCCTTATTTAGACGATGTCCCATCTGAGCCAGGCCTTGGAATCTATTGGCTTGGGGACACGTCCGGGTGTCCAAGCTGCAGTGATACACAAGTGGAGACCCCAGCCCAGCTTCTCCTGCCTCTTCCCTCCCAATTTCTGCTTCAGTTTAGATACTTCACTTCAAACTCCTCTCGCCTTGGTTTGTTTTCAACTATTATTTAACAATGTAATTAACAGATCTGCCCGAGAATCCATCAGTCAATAAAGAGAGAAGAACAATTTTGTCTTGTTTTGTGAGCCATGGTAGTTGGGGTGTGCTGGGGTGAGTCGCAAGTGCTGAGCTTTGAGTGAGGATCAGCCCTTCCTGCTGAATGTTCAGTTCCTCAGTACAACCAAAGCTGTGGCCAGAACTTGAGACACGTGAAGTGAGTACTGAGCTGTGGAGGCACTGAGCAGTGAGCAGGGTCCTCAGACCTGGGGCACCTCTGCTCAGACAGACTGAACACTGGATTTCCGGCAAGTCACAGAACAAGCCACGGATGCTTCTGTTGTAGACGGTGACAGACACAACTTGAAAGGGTTCTGAAGATCAGTTTTTGTTTAAAGCAAAAGCAGCTGTAGCTGCACTAGAGGTCACAGTAGGGCGGGACTTGTAAAATCGAATCTCTGAATGTGCTTTATCAGCCTTGATTTAACCTCGACTTGTTCCGTAGTGACAGTTTGCTGGGCTGCGCTGAAGCAGCTGTGGCAGACAGATGTCCTGGAGCACTGATCTCAAGAGACAGCTACAAGCTGGGGCAGTGGCACTTCAAGCTGTTTCAGCTGGGAATTTTCTGGTTTTGCAGAAAAGCAAAACTATAGATAATTTACAAGAATTGCTCCTTAGTTGCTAGGATGGTAATTTCTGTAAAAGAAGTGACCCAGTGCCTGCACAGTCACTCTTGCCTGTTACCCAAAAGTAAGGTTGGCTCTAACACAGCCACAGTCAGAAGTGGCAGGTGCAGGCTTGTGGGATTCCTTTGTGTGTGTGCTGCAAGTAGATCCATACACCACAAAACCAGCCCTAGGATGAGTCAAGCCCAGCACACAGCAGCATGTACAGCCTCTAGCACATGCAGTCGAGGGAAGCAGATGGTAATTCTGCAAACCTGAGGGTTCAAGTCTGACGGTACTGTTCAGTGGATGCGCCTCCACCCTTGGTGGGTAAAGGCTCCCTGTGCCTAACACTGAGTGACCAGTTGCTGCTCCTCCCACCAACGGGCTCCCTTCCAACTAAATGGGTTTTTTTCAGAAAAAACAGCTGTGTTTTTATCACTATGTAACACTGTATCGCAAACACGGTGGCAGCTGCGGAGGGATACAACAGCCCCCAGCTCCTTCAGCACAAGAGTCCCTGCGTGCTGTGACCTGAGACCGAGGTGACAGCTCCTGTTACAGGGAGGGTGGTGGAATGTCTCTCAGAGAGGGGGGCCCTTGACAACACACGGCCCCTTACAAAGCACAAGTGCTGATGCCTCCTGCTCCTCACTCCCAATATTCGTCACTCCTGTTTCGAGGATTCCACTACCACGTATCTTCACAAGCCCATTCTCCTTCACAAATGCACTGACATGACTATTCCAGCCTGTCCTGCCTGATCACTCATGTTTCAGTTTCTGGGAGCAAGAACCTCACTGTGGCACTGACCCCCCTTGTCACTGTGACAGATATTTGCACTAGGGGAGGGTGATCAGGTGCCTCCCCATGAGGACAGGCTGAGAATAAAACAATTCAGCGAAGCACTGTGGGCTGCACAAGCAGTAGCAGAATCACCGACTGATGAGCAGGTCTCCCAAGCTCACTCTTTGGAAGATGTGATTTGCTCAGGATGTGCCAGTATGATGTGTATACCTGAGCAACAGACTCCACACGGCAGCACAGAGACCTCGGTGTGTTCCCCCACCACACAAGCACACTGGCACCACCCTTCTACGAAATGGCTGTGGTGTTTGCTGAAAGGCTTCCTTTTCTCTCCAAAGCGCAGAAAACTCTGGTTTGCTCACGTCTCTGCTGTGTTGCTGCCGGTTTCTCCTGGCTAAGTCTAACTCCTATGTCACGTTTACCCTCATTAGTGTAATCTTGGTTTCCAAGACAGATCAAATCCATACTTGGGGTGTCAGGCCTCCAGTGCCCCTCTCCTGGCATTGCAGGCCCTGCTGTGTGCAGCAGGTGGGACCCCAAGAGCAGGCTAGGTAGCAGGGGAAATCTGGCTGGTGGGGTGTTTACAATGCCATCATTTCATCTCTGGCCCAGTGCTTCCTGCAGTTACTGAGTTTCCTCTGATGACATTACCTGTTCCATAGCACAGCTGTGATTCCATTTGATTCTGGAGTACCTTGAGTACTCCAATTCATACCCTTGCAGCAAAGCAAGATCCTTCCTTTCACCAAACCCCTTTTGGACCTGGGAATGGCTCTTCTCTGGTAGTTCTGTCCCCCGTAAATCAGGTGCTTCAGCTCCTGCCTCTCTTTGCCCAGGTCTGAAAGTTTAGTTGAATGTGTCACTTCCACGCTCCTCTCAGGCCAGCTTCTCTTCCTTTAGTGGAAAGTGGAATCATCAGCCACAGGTGTGTACTTGTCCTGCTCCTTGGGGGCTGCACCTGAGGCAGGTTAGGTTCTGCTGGCTGTGCTATATAACCAGCCCCATGGCACTTGCTAGGTGCCCTGTTGGAGGTTAAGATGAGTTCAGAACATTTGAAGAAAGGTGGTCATACTGCTGCCTCTGGGGACAAAAGATCTAAGAGGAAGCCTAAGAGAAAGGAAGCTTTTTCAGTCTATATTTACAAAGTACTGAAGCAGGTGAGTAAATGTTTCTTTTCTGCTGGAAACTGCTTTGCACATAAGGTAACTTCTGCTCCTTGCATGTTACCACTTTAAAGAATAAGGAAGAAAAATCTGGATTTCTAGAGAGGTGGGGAAAGAAAAAGGTGTAAGTGGGTACAGGAGAGCCCCAACTGAAGTTTAGATGTTCAGGGGGTGGATTCTAGGGGTAGTAGAGCTGGATCTAGACCAGAAAGTGTTTCCTAGAGAGAACGAGCCCTGGTGCATAGCTCTGCCTGAAGAAGTAATTGCATCAAAGTCAGTATGGTAGAAACAGCTGCTTCTGGCCCTGTGAGTAGAGGTCTCTGGTGATTTTTGATGGGGAGATGAGAGCATTTTTAGAAGTGGCCATGAATTTTCTAGGCCACAGTTGTCAGCATGAGTCTGTAGACAGGACTTGGGGACTGGAGTATTTCCACCCCTCACAGCCATGTTTTACAAGGGGATTGTGAGGAGGCTTCTGCCGGTGTAATCCCAAAGCTGGTGTAGCATTATGGGAGCCTTCACTGAGTTTAAAGTGGCCCGTGATTTGAAACCCTGAGGGAGACAGCTACAGGTGCTTTTGGGGTTAGAGTGCCGTGTCTGGGGTGGGGAATGGGGCTCGCACTGCTTCCAGGGTGATGGGTGTGTGAGATGGTGTTTGGTTACCACCTTGTAGGTGCACCCAGACCTCGCCATCTCCTCCAGGGCCATGAGCATCATGAACTCCTTTGTCAACGACATGCTTGAGCAGCTGGCCTCGGAGGCCTCGCGCCTGGCCCAGTACAGCCGCCGGGCCACCATCACCAGCCGGGAGGTGCAGGCGGCCGTCCGGCTCCTGGTGCCCGGCGAGCTGGCCAAGCACGCCGTGTCCGAGGGCACCAAGGCTGTCACCAAGTACACCAGCAGCAAGTGACCAACTGGGCCCTGGTGAAACCAGCCCGGGCCCTGCTGCTTCTCCTACAGGAGTTGGTATTTGGTCTCACTCAACTGAAAAAGCAAAACCTCCTGTTGCCTGCCTGCAAATAAAAAACATATAGAAGCACAGATCATGTCTTTAATCTTTGCATCGCAAATTGTGAGGGAGTTTAAACTGTGGCCATGGGGATTTTTTGGTAGGGCTGGAAGAATAGCTGCTGTTTGAAAGCCACAACATACAACTAGGAGCAGGGACCACAGGGTGTGCCTGGGGAAAGCTGGGGTCATTATGGGAAGCATAGTGGGTTCTCTGCAGTTCTCCGAATTCCTTACTATGGCTTTCAGACTCCTCACTGCTAAAAACTTCTGCTGCCTTTGACTTTCCTGCTGTTCAGCTGCTTCCTAATTTCGATGGGTCTCTGCCCAAGTTATCAGTTTATGCTGGTCAGAGTAGATGCTAAATCTCCCTGGGTCAGTAGGATGAAGTTAGAAGTGGGTAAGGGTTTTTATAATGTTTATAAGCTATTTTCAAAGCTGTTGTTCTTTGGGTTGTTTTTTTTTTTTTTTTTTTCTTCTGGTGGGCTGTGGGAATGAGTGTGAGTTTTTCCTTGTTAGCTGTTTTTGTGGTTTGTTTTTGCTACTGTTTGGTTTGGGTTTTGTTGTTTTTGTTTAGTTTTTTTCTTCTGGTGAAAGCTTTCTCTTTTTCTGAGAGGGGCAGAACCAAAGAAAAATGAGCTTTACTGACAGGAAAAATAAACTGCTTTCTTTCTAGACATGTGGCCATCATCTCCACTTGCTTTCAGTGGCCTTAAAGAGAAGTTTATCTTGCAGGGCTCTCAGCTGGGCTAGGAATGAGTGTCCTGTGTTCTGCCTTGGACCATCATGTTAATGACTGACCCTCACTGCCCAGGTGCCTCCTACAGGAGTGATCCAGGGCTCTGAAGGGAGCATGAGCATGTTCTGTCTGTCCACATGGACCCTGGGCAACCCACAGGGCTGAGTGTTGTGTCCAGAGACACGACCCTGTGGTGGGTGGCTTGGCTGCCCTGTGAGCACAGCACCTTCCTGGGATGTGTGGGGCTGTCCTGGGCTCCTGCACAGAGGTGCTGCCGCAGGGTCTGTGGTGGAGTGAAGAAAAGATGTGGTCCATGTTCTGGGTGGAGATGTGGTGGAGATCATAGAACAGTTTCAGTTGGAAGGGTCCTTAAAGCCCATTCAGTTCCTCCTCCCTGCCATGGGCAGGAACACCTTCTACCAGACCAGGTTGCTTCAAGCCCCATCCAACCTGGCTTTGAATGCTTGGAGCATCCATAACTTCTCTGGACAACCTGTTCCAGTGCCTTTTGCCAGCTTCATGTTGGGACTGGATGCCTGGTTCTAATATCTTATCTTCACAGCCAATATCAGGGTAGGAGTACCAGGAGGAACCAGAGCTGTGTTAAGTTCCAAGGTGACAGTAAATGGGGCAATCCTGGATTTCACAAGCTTGTGAGGTGCTGCTGAGTCTCACGAGCCATGGAGCTGTGACAGGTGCTGATCTCTGATGGGGGTCAGCCTGGCTCAGCAGAATGTGGGCCAGACAAGATGTACAAGGTGCTTCTAGGGCGAGTACAGGAGGCAGCAGCACTGAGCACCTTGCCTTCAGCTCCATCCCCACCTCTACAGAGCGGGGCTGGCTGGGGGAGGGAGGGAAGGGTGTCCTGTTTCCTTTTGACTGTAGGACAGCATTGAAGAGTGATCTTTTCACTGTGTCTGGCCTGCAAGCCAGAACTGGGCTTGAGCAGAAGTGTGGGCTGCCCTTCTTTTCCTCCCTCTAACCCTTGTGGGGAGAGGCTGTGTGGCTGGTGCTAGAGGCAGAGCAGCTGTGGGGATGCTCAACTGCATGCATGGCTTGAAGGCAGGCCTGGGAGAGGCCAACCAAGGAGTGGGATGCTGAGCAGGCTCCATTTGCACCGAGCAGGTGAGCAGCTTATCTTGCTGGATCTGTCCCATTGCTCGCTAGGCCGTGTGTCTGTGCTTGTGTTCTGATCCGCTTGAGGTGAGGAGAGGCAAGTTTTGCCTTGATCCATAACTGTGGAAAGGAATTGGATTCTAAACACACCTGAAAGTGAGATTAAAACATAAATGAGGTTAGATGTTGGGATACAAAGTGAAAATTCAACATTTTTTAAATAAAGAAAATAGAAAAGAAGGAAAATGCCAGGAATAACTATGAAAAGCACGGGAAAGGGGTTACAACCACCGTGGGTCCAGAGCTGGCTTATAGAATGCACTGGGGGAGATCTGTTTGGGGTGTGACAGGTCTTTCCCTGGTGAAGACCCTCTGAGAGCTGGCAAGCCGGCCAGAGAGGGAGCAGAGCCATGGCAGCCAGGCCAACAGGGTGGAGCGTGAAAAGCCTCATAGGAGCAGCCAGGACAGTGAAGGACAGCAAAGACTTCGACATTTTGTAGATTTTGCAGCCCCTGTGGCAAGTTAGGCACTTGCTTATAGAGGGTGTTGAAAGCAGGAACATCACAATTACCTCATAGCAACAGCAGGTGTGTGGAGAACATAATCTTTGCTCGCTTAAATTTCATTGGCTGCTCGTTGGTATCTGGCGAAGTTTGCCTGATGTATCAAAAGTTTATTGCTTTGTTGCCTGATGTATCAAATACAAGCTCTTTTAATGACCTTCAAAGAAGGTGCCTCATTTTCTAAAACAAAGCAGTTTCTGGTTTTTGTTGGAGGCAGTTCAAAACTTTAACTTTGAAAACTTTAACTTTCAAACCTTTATCTTTGAGGAGGCAATGGAGAAACATTCCTTTCTGTTTACTCGTTCGCTGCAGCTTCCTCCCCTTTGCAGCAGCTCTCGCAGCGGAGCGGCGCGCAGCCCGGCTCTCGGAGGATGGGCAGTGCTGAGGAGCGCTGCAGCTGCAGTTCTCCTCCTGCCCTGGAGATGGGTCTCTCTGACTGCCGGATCTCCCAGCCATGTCTGCGGCACGGGCAGCAGCCCCGCGCTCCCCGGCTTGGAGCAGGCTGCCTGGGAACCTGCAGCTTCCTCCTCCGGTGCCCTGGCTCTCCTGGCACATACCGGGCCGGCTGTGTGGGTAAGGTGCTGATTTGTGGTGAAGTGAGTGGCTGTCTCCTGGAGATGTCCGCTAGAGCATCGAGCACCGGGTGAGCCCCAGAGGAGTAAGGATTTAATGGTGTAGGTGCTTGATTCTCCAGTACTCCACTTTTGCACCCTACTTCATGTCACACCCCCTTTTTCACCCCCATCCCCAACAAAGACTTGAAGAATGGAGCTGGAGATTGGCCTCACAGTCCTCTTTCTAGATCCCTGCGTTTCCTCAGAGATGTGACAGGTCGTGCGGATGCACTGAGACTGAAGGCAGAAGGAGGAGGTTGCTCTTGGAATGAAGGAGTTCTGCACTGACCCTGCCCACACTTTCCCTTTCACATTTTCCATACGAGGGTGGGTTCACCTCTTGCTGTTCAGGGATCCTGCTGCTTGTTTCTGCACAGTAAGTGCCCATGGAGCTGCCCTGGGATGCCTGCACAGGATGCCACACACGGTTCTTTTCCCGAGGGTTCACCCTGTGTTTAGCTGATTAGCTTTGGTGAGGACCATGCCCCAGCTCAGCTGCTTTCAGGCTGGGCTTGTGGCTCCGTGCCCGTGTTGTAGTGGATCACAGTGAGATCTGGGGGAAGTTGCTCTCAGGCTCTGCCACCCAGTGGGGATTCACAGGCCACTGGTCACTGTGAGAACAACTCAGAAGTACTCAGGTTACACTAAAAGCAAAACTTAACTTGGAGCCTGTGCAGGCTCTCTTCCAACGTGTCTTGGGGCTGCCTTGCTCCATGTGAGTCTGTCTTTGTCCAAGTCTGCCTGTGTCTTTGCAAGCCTCATAGCAGGTTTTTAAGGGTGCAACACTGCAGCACTGTCATGTTGCACGTCCCTGGCCCCATGTCTATGTTCTTACTAAGCTATGCATGACTGTGGGCTAGAAGTAACTAATTTTTTTTCCTTTGTCCATTCTTCAACCTCTCAAAAAGAGCACTATAGTGCTGAATGAGCATTCATGAAAATATCACCAATGCCTGTGTTCTGTTTTCCTTCCTGTAAGAGGGCAATGGCTTAAGAGCATGTGCTCTTTCTCTCTCAAGGTGGAGGACCATGAGGTAGAGTATCCATGTGGTCTGTTATGAGTGGAGCAGGTTGGAGGGAGGGAGGGAGGTTTTTGGGCAGTGGAGGCTGGCAGCAGTGTGCAGACCTGTGCGTATTCTTCTTCCCATGTTGTGTCCCTTGGCGGCCGTGTTGCCAGGTGGCTGCTCCAGTGCATCATTAGACACTGTTCCAAATAGCAGAGGCAGGAACAGTTCAGCACTCGGAGGAAAATGAGCTGGTGATGGATAGCCCTGGTGATGCCAAAGCTGTTAAAATATGAACCTCTGATGTACAGCCGGGGTTCCAGCAATGGACTCTGCTCCTCTCTGTGCTCAACTGCTAGTGTGTGGGGATGGTGCTGGTCTGTCACCTCCCTTCTCTGTTTAGTCTGAGCTAGGCTGTTGTCTCTGAGCACTGGTAGCTTGTGCTGGCCTTAGCATGCCTGCCTGGAAGAAAGGAGAGGGGTGATGATCAGAGGTCAGGCAGGCACTCCCCCATCAGCAGATACATCATCCCTACTGCTGCCACTGCTGTAATGGGACCGAGTGTCCACTGCATCCTTGGAGCTGTCTCCATCTATGTTCTCCCCAGTAAGGATTGCTACAAATGGTTTGTTTCCTTGGGTTTTTTCTCTGTTCTCATGCTCTGTGTGCTTTGGATTCTTGGATGTAGCCAGCAATAATGCTACTTTCTTCATCTCCCCTGCTCGGGATTGTTCTTGGGATATTCAGACTAAGTGAAAAAGTAAATCTTATGTTGTAACCATAACTTCCAGGGCGATATAAAGGAGGTCAGGAGGTATCCTTATTTTCATATCCTCTCCCTGTGTAGCCCTGTATTACCTGCTGCCAGACTGGGGAGAGACAGAAAGACTGCTGTCTGGTGAGGTGCTCCCTGCCGTGGAGCCCTGGGCGCTGACTTGCAGTGCCCCTGGTGCCTGGAAGCTGCTCTGGGGCTGGAGGTCACGGGGGTGGGACAAGAGGTATGTTCTCACACAAGCAATGTGCGGCAGCCCGGGCTCAAGACAGGTACCAGTGGTGCCCTGTTTGGCCTCCGAGGAGGAGGATGCTTCCATGTGGCCCCATGCAGGGTGTGGGGCTGGAGAAGAGGATGACATGGGCAGAGTGGCCCCATGAGGAATGGCTGCTGCAGGCCACACGCCGTTTTCCCATTAGTGAGTGTTTAGTTCAGCGTTTTAAATAATTGTGTCCTCGGAATGATATTTAAAATCCATTTGGGAGGCAATGAGGCGGGAAAGTGCCTGTGCCATTGTGATGACGCTGCGCAGGCCGTGCCACACATGCATTTTACAAACTCGTTACAGGCTCGTTTCCACGCATGCTGCTCCCTCCCCACACAACCTCATTCTGAGGCTCTGAATGCATCTCCCCCGCCATGGCTGCAGTGCTTGGCCCTATGGAGACATTTATTTGACAAGACAGACATGGCGTCCTCTGGGGTGAGAGACAAGGCACAGCCAGGTCATGGCAGCTGGGTGCTGTCTGTGGGAATAGAGGCGAGTGGGGCATGCCTGGTCATGGGACTGTTGTTCAGGTTTCTCTTTCTTCACCTGTGCTCACTTTCTGACCAGCCCCTGGACTTGTGTCACTGCAGGTTCCAGACCCTGAAGCCCCAAGGCTTTCAGCTGCTGTGCTCTGGGCACTGTTGGAGGAGTTGTGTCAGCTGTCCTAGGCTGGCTGAGGACAAGCCTGTGCTCTTGAATGTCCATGGGAGATGCACGAACTAGAGGGACTCGCTGTGAGTGAGCCGGTGGAGCGTCAGCAGCGGTTCTGTGAGAGCTGGTTAGTGGCTGGTTGGGAGAGTGGCCTTGCTGCTCTTTCTGTTTCTGTTCCTCTCTGACTGCTGTGTGGGCACCCTCTGCTGTCCTCTCAAGCCATGCAAGATAGAAATCCTGTGTGGGAGGACAAGGCTCCTGGTACCAGGTACTTTATCCTTGTCCTGTTGGCCTTGGTGGTGTGAGCAGTATTTAGTCCTTATCCTCTTCTTCCTGATCATGTTCAGGCCCTCCTAGCCAGGGTCCTGGCTGTGGTTTTTCTCAGTGCTACCTTGTGACCAAACATTAGTGGGGTGAGGATGAAAGCCCCAGGTGTCCTTAAGGACATGCTGGGTTCTGACATCTCTGTCTCTTTGCTCAGTGACCTGGCTGGCTGCTTTTCTGGGTAGGAAGTGGATGGCTCTGACATCCTTTTCTCTGCCTGCAGCTGAGGGCCCTCAGTGTCCCTGTGGACTTTCCTACTTGGCAACTGTGGGTGTTGGGCTTGGAGATGCTGAAGGTGGCTGGTTGTGTTTTGTGGGTTTGGGGTCTTTTTTTTTTTTCTCTTTTGTTTTCTTTGTTGGTTTTTTTGGTTGGTTGGTTGGTTTTTTTTGGTGGGTTTTTGTTTGTAGTTTTGAGTTGGTTGGTTTGCTTGAAGTGGTTTGAGGGACTTTTTGGTGCTAACCATGGGAATGAAAGAAAATGTCCAGGGTAGCTGGTGCAGTCAGGAACGTGCAGCCCCGGGTCTGTGAAATGCTGAGTGTGAAGGTGTTGCCTGCCCTTGGCCAGCATGCAGGGCGTGATGGGGTGAGGGACACCTGCAGTCAGGGCGTTCCTCCCAGGGGCCTTTCCTGGATGGTCTTGGGTGCATGAATAGTGCTGAGCATGAGGGGTTAGTTTGGGATTCTGTTCCTGTGATGGCACTGGGGTCAGCAGCAGGAACAGCAGGAGTTGTAAAGACAGGTTGGAAAGGAACTAGCAGTTCTTAGTTTCTCCTTTTCCTCATCTCTTAGGGAATCCAGACTTCCTGTACTCCAAGTTCCCCAAGTCAGGCCTGCTGCACCCAGCCCCTCACCGGGCTGGAGGAGACCCTGAAGCTTGAATGTGGATTCCACGGTGGAGCTGGAGATGCAGGCACTGCATCCTTCAGGAAAACAAGGTGCTCCCAGTCCAGCACCACTGGGATGCTGCAGGTGCTGTCAAGCACAGAGCAGCTGTGCTGTGGCAATGGGAATGTTTGGCATGATCCCAGTCCTGGGACTGGTTCATGGACCCTCTTCAGCTTCAAGGTTCTTGCAGAATTGTTTTCTCTGCTCTGGAAAGAGCTGTCAAAAGGAACACAAGCAAAGTCTGGCACCCTGTTTGATCAGCAACTCCAGCCACACCACAAAAAACTTGATCAAAATTTGGGACCAATGTGACAGGATAATCTGTGTTGTACAAGCTGCTTTTCTCAGGGCTCACCTCTCTGTCCTTCTGTATCCTGCCCAGCCCTGTGGGAGCCAGCCTCGCTGCCTCAGGGCAGGGGCTGAGTCCCAGAGCAGTGTGTGGTACTTGTGAGGGTCTTTTGGTCCCTGTGGAGTTTCCTGTGGAGAAGGGCACTGTCCTTCTGGCACTGAGTCTGACCCAGGCCTTTCCCAAACTCCCCCTCACCCACCTCCCTCCCTGCCATGGTTGCTCCCACCTTGCTCTGCCTCTTTCCCAGGGGGAGCACTGTGTGGAGCAGGAGCTCTTTGCAGAGCAAACAAGCACAAAGAGAGAGTTTCCAGGCTGCCTGCTGCCCCTCTCCTGTGCCTAGTCTGTGCTGGTGACTGCACCTAGCAGCTGAAAATAAGCTCTTGGAATAAGGGGAGGTGGTGATGAGGAGCTGCCAAGCCAGGCTATTTATATTGGGTGATTCAGGCCTGTGCCTGAGCCCAGCCAGATGCAGGGGAGCTGGAACCCAGGAGCAACCTGCAAAGGACAAACCCTTGAACAAGAGGCTCTTTGCTGCAATAGCTCATTTACTGTGTGGCTCAGACTTGTCAGGTTAGTTCCCTGTGATGGACTGCACCTTCTCTCTCCACTCTGGCACACGACGTTTGCGCCAGCCGGATCAGTGGAAGTATTCTCGCAACGTGAGGTCCCAATACCCCCACAGTGAGCACAGCCTGAGCCCAGACGGTTGGGGCTCCCAGCACAGCCGCCTGGAGCCACTGGAGTGCCGGGATCTGCTGGTCCAGAATGCACTCTTCACTGGAGACCTGGACATGGTGCGGAAGTACTTCACCAAGAGCGCAGCCGTCAATCTCATCATTGAGACCAGGGGCGATGCGCTGCGCTGGACTAGCAGCAAACGTGGTGGGTATGCGGGACTGGGACATGGGGGCATAGCATGTGCCCAGGATGGGGTCCAAAGACAGGGCTCAGGCACCTGAGAAAAGTGTTGAAAGGAATCCCCAGTTGTGGAAAAAGGGTGGTGGGAGAAGGACTTGGGAAGAACAGCTTTTGTGTGAGGAAGGAGGTTTTCAAGGCTGTAGAACAAATAGTAGCAGGCTTGTTGAAGGTGGCATGAGGCAGATCTACTGGAAAATAATGAGAATAGGGCCCTTGGAAGAGTTGCTGGAGAAAACACATCCTCGGGACTGTCCTGTTAGAGATTGCTGGGATGGATGTGAAATACATGTGAGGTGGAGAGAGTGCATGGGTGAAGAGGCATCAGAATGCTGTTCTGTTCAATGAGATGGATTTGGCAAGGGGAGCAGAAATCCAGTCTACCAGAAAGATGGTGGAAGCAAACTTTCCTGAGTGACAGGAAGTAGGAGCTGATCATCCTTGGTGTTTCCTTCCATCTGTACATCTCACTGTACCTTGTCCAGGCACATCTTGGGACTACCACACATGTTCCCACACTCTCTGGTCCCTTTTACTTACCTTCTCGTCAACATCATCTATGAGCTTCTCAGTGCAGCTGGTGTGTTCAAGGGAGAGGTGTGCTGAGCAGCCTGGGCGTGCCCTTCTTCCTGCTGCTGTCAGTGATGTGGTGCAGGCAGGGTCCCAGAATTTAAGAGCGTCAAGTGTGGAAGGGCCTTAACTGTACCATCCTCCTCTATGGAATGCTGGTGGCAAAGCCACCCATACCAGAATGGGAGAGCTGTTGAGGAAGCTGCTTTCCCAGAGCAGCAGGCCGATGGTCCTGGTGCTTAGTCAGATGACAGCGTTTTGTGGGGATCCACTCCAGCAAGAGACAAATAGGGTGGGTGGGCTTGCAGATGCACGTGCTGCTACTTGTGAGTGGTGAAGATTATTTACTGAATTGCAAGATTTGTACAACCCAGGTTTTGAATTGTTACAGTCTACTTAGGAATGAAATCACTAAAGGTATTACTCTTTGTGTAACTGAGACCATTTGTCAGTAAAATACAAATTGGGTGCTGTAACTCCCATCTTATGCTAGGCTGGCAGACACTGGAACAGCCAGCCTCTCTGCTTGGAAGGGTTTGTGCCCCAGAGAAAACGGAACAGACAATGTAAAACAACCTCATGCAGAAATTTCTCTTATCAACAAAGTTTCAAGACATGAAAGACCCAACCAAACAAGATCATTCATCAAGCACAGAGCAAAAATGTGATGGTAAATTTATCAGATAAGGACACAGAACAAAAACCAAATCAAACCTTCATGCTACCTGAGGCTTGTCTCTGTATCTCACTGACTGTGTAGGGACAGGTGCTTAGAACTGACTCAGTGACCTTAACGGTAGGTTCTAGTGACCTTGTCTTTCCCAAATCACCCCCGTTGGTATTTTAAGGTGCCCAGAGGAAGTGTAAACTGTCTGGTGTCACTGACACTCACACAGCTTTCTGCCTCCCTGGTGCATGGCCGGGAACCTCAAGCTCTCATGGGATACCTGCTTATATCCTTGGGCAAATAGAGGGTCCCATCAGGTGAGAACATCTGCCGGGGCTTCCCTTTCTTTACCCTTTTGCAGGCATTTTAGTTAGATGAGGTGAAGTCTGCGTAGACAGAGCAAACTGGATACTGTCAGCATAGAACTTGCTCATTTATTTTCATTACTGAGAAGGGTACGGTTCCCTGTCTTACGCTCTGCTCTGGTCCCCTGGCGGTTGTTGCTTGGTGGTCTATTGGGGTCACCTAACTGGTGTTTAGCTGCAGGATCTGAGTAGTTCTGTGACACAAAATTAAACAGAACACTACTGGCCTTCCACGCAGTTTGACACGTTCTCTAGATCACACAGTGTGAACAGTATGTACACAGTGCTAATGCCACGTGAGCAACACACACCCTTCTGTGACCAAGGTGGGTGGGTTGGCTGTATGCAGCCAAGTGGGGTCAGAGGAAAGCACCATCTCAGGTGGCAGGACTGCAGTGAGCAACCCTGAGTCAGGGGAGTGTCCGAGGGCTGAGAGGGAACACTACAGCTATGCACGGGCTCTGTGCAAGGCTGGATATCAGGAAAAAGGAGGAAGTAGGGAGGGTCTAAAGGATAATTACCTCCAATTTTTCCCATCCTTGTGCCTATTTCTACCACTCCTTGGGCTTTAATTAAAAAGAGATGTCCTGTAGCTTGTTTAAAAACCTCCCTAGTGCTAATGGCTCAGGTGCAACTGGTAAGTGGGTGTACAGTGCTGGAGACGTGTCAAGCCAAGGGGTGAGCAAAGGCATGGAGATGTGTGTGGAGGTGCTGGGGTCGTGCTGTTGTGGTCTGGGCAGCACTGGGCAACAACACACTGAGCTGGCATGAAACCATTTCCCTTTCTGTTGTCTTAGTGATGTCCCATCCCCATTTCTACCCTTCAAGCTCCCCTGCCCTGCCTGAGGATTTTCCCTTCACAGTGGGGCACTGCAGAGGTACTGCTGCCTGAGCAGAGAGCCTTTATCAGCCTCTTGGCCCCACAATTTGGTCACAAGGCTTCCCAGAATAGAACAGCTGAGACTTGAGCCGTGCCCAGCCTGGGCCAAAGAGAGGGTGTGATGTGTTACCCCTCTCTGTGGAACACTCTGGGCTGGCAGGCAGACTCTCAGCCCAAACACGGGCTGCTGCCAGGGCTGTGCCTCAGAGCCTGGCTGGGGTGCACAGGCGGGTCCTGTCCTGGTCTCTGAGGAGGGTCTGGTTGGTTGTTATGGGCAGCACCACAGGCAGAAGAGATGAGAGCCAGGAGCCCATCCGCACGCAGCAGGCGGCTGGCCCTGCCCGGGTGTTCTGGCAGGCCCTGCTGGCTGGGGATCCGGGGACTGTAGCCGAGATCCTCAGAGATCCTCAGAACAACCTGAGCCCCAATGCTGTGTTTGACACCAGTGACCTGGAAGAGTGGAAGAACTACTGCTTCAACCCCCGCGGGCTGAGTATGTGGGAGCAGTGGGGCTCAGCCTGCGGTGTGTGCTGTGGGGCATAGCTGTTGCTGGGGTTGTGTGTTATGCGTGCTACTTGGGTTACAGAGGAGGGGGAATGGCAGCAAGAACATGGGGATGTGGTTGGGTTCTTCTGTGTTCCTTGCGGAAGGGGATTAATGTTTTTCAGAGCACAGGGTGCATCCAGGAAACCTGGCCCCTCTCACAGGGATTGTCTTAAGTGCTTGAGAACTGCTCTGTGTGCAGCCTGCACTGGGCTGCCAGGTCCCACTGCAGTTGTGCCAGATTATCACAACATGAGTTAGGTCTTTGAGATGGTTTAGTTTGAACCTGGCCCTGGAAAACACAGATGACCACATAATGCTTCTGCAAGAAGGAGCTGAGAGGATGTAGTGTGGAACATGCCATGCAGTCTGGGATGTCCTTCTGGGACGTTCTCCAGCTCAGTCTGGGTAGGCAGCAAGAAGCACAGTTTAAGGAGCTTTTTTCCTGTAGCATCTGCAGGCTGTCAGCCAGCAGACTGCACCAGCTCAGTGATGGTTTGTGCTGGGTCAGCATCTGTGAGAGCTGGCACATTTCAGCCCCTTGCTCCCTCCTAGGCCCTAGATGTCCATCTCTGCTGTAGCTTGTTGTCTGCACCCTGCTCAGAGCTCATTTGAGTACCCTGTGTGTGTGGCACCGGCTCTGACACTTCTCTTACTGCCCAGTTCCTTGTGTTTGTGGTGCTTCACACATGGTGTTTAGCCCAGCCACCTCGCTGCTATCAGCCCTGCTGGTGCCCCAGACCCTTCCTTCCCTGCGCTCCCGACGACAGAAACCCCATGTACGCACCTGAGCCGCAGGTGAAGGGCACGCTGCCCAGAACAGCCTCTGCCGCCGGCTCCTGCTCCCTGGAGCTCCCTGTCCGCAGGGCTGTGAGGCCTGAGAGCCTTCCGCGGATCTCTGACTTTGGCAGGCCAGTCCAAACACAGGGACCTTGCAGGGAAGGGACTTGAAGTGTCCTGAGGGGAAACACAAGTGTCTCGGGGGGATGTACATCAGGTGCTTCAAGGAAAAGAGCAGTTCTTCGTGTACGGCGGCTGGACGTGGCTCCCTGACCTCTCTTCCCCTGCAGGACTGTGGTCGCTGAGCTACGAGCCCGAGCTCACCACGCCGCTGCACATCACGGCGCGCCGGGGCCACACCGAGTGCCTGCGGCTGCTGCTGCTCCGCGGCGCCGCCGTGGACTTCGCGCCCGGGGGCAGCACGGCCCTGCACGAGGCCTGCGCGGCCGCCAGCCCCGCCTGCGTGCGCCTGCTGCTCGGCTCCGGGGCCGACCCTGAGGCGGTCTCAGACCGTGGCTACCGGCCCCTGCACCTCTGCAAGAGCTCGGACTCCATCGAGTGAGTTCTGCTCGGAGGGGCACAGCCAGCCTCCCTCTCCCTCAAGCCTAATTCCGTGCAGGAGGGGTCCCTCCTCACCCCTGAGGGTGGGTTGGTGAGTGCAGAATGGGGGTGGCCTCGGGGCCTGTTCCTGGGCCAGGATCACCTCTGAGGTCACACAGGTGACTGCAAGCTCGTGTCCTTAGCAGCTGCAGCTGAGCCAGGTGCTGCTGTCTGGCCTGCCCACCAGCAGCGTGGAGCCAGTGGTCACACTGTAATGTTCAGGGCATTCCTGGGCAGATCCACTGCACGTGTGAGCACGCATCAGGTGTGACAACACTTTAAGAGATATGTGCAGAGTTAGCTGAAATTAGGGTGACAGTATCTCTGCTCACCAGTCATCCTGGCTTAAAACTGCTCCAGGGTATGAGGAGCAGGGATTTTTGGACTCTAGGGAAAAGCTATGGGTTGGTACTGATGTGGGGGCTGGGAGGAGTAGGGTGAGAGGTGGAGATGAGAAATGGTCACCAGGTCACCTTGGCCCACTCAGGTGTGTCCGGCAGCTGCTGCAGCATGGTGCCAGTGCAAACAGTCGGACGGAGGAGGAGAATGACACACCGCTGCATGTGGCATCACGGCACGGCCTGGCAGAGCACGTCCAGCTGCTTCTGCACCACGGGGCTGAACTGGAGGTAAAGAACAAGGAGGGGCAAACGCCACTGAATGCTGCCTGTGCTCAGCGCCATCAGCCCCAGGACATGGACCGCTACTACCGGGTCTGCCAGCTGCTGGTGGAGAGCGGTGCCTGCATCAACGCTGCGGATCAGGACCGGCAGCACCCGCTTCACCTGGCCTGCAAGAATGCCAACGCTCAAATAGCAGAGTTACTGCTGGCCCGGGGTGCCAATGTCAATGTCATGAACTATGGTGGCAACACGGCCCTGCACAACATCCTGCAAGTAGCTGCCTACAAGCTAGAGCATCGCCCGGAGCTCGTGGTGCGAGCACTGCTCAACCACGGTGCCGTCCGCATCTGGCCAGGCTCCCTCCTCAAGGTGCGGGGCTCCAGTGGTGCCGGGAGTGTGGTGGGAGGGGAAGGCTGTGAACAACATCAGAGCCCCAGCGGGCCCTCCTGTCGCAGCAGGGCTTGTTCCATGGCAGCCTGTTTGCTGCCCTGCCGTGCTCTGCCCAGGGCCTGGGAAGGGAGAACTGCCATTATGGGAGAACTGGTATGGGAATCCCTGATGTTTTCTCCTGGGGTGTGTTCTCCTGTAGGACTCTGCTTCTCTCTGCTAAGCTGTGTGGACAGTACTCACCCAGTTCCCATAATCACTAGCTCTGGAAAGTGTTGGTCCTTTTCCTTTGGAGGTGTTTCTTCTCGGGGGCACACCCTCCAGCTCCTGCTGTCTCTGCAAGACACCAGCACTCAAAGGGTTAATTTCCTGTCTTAATTCCTGAGCAGTGCAATAATTACCCAGCCCGGAGATCAGCAGATTGCTCTCCCCTTTGGGAAAATACAGGAAAATCAACAATTAACACTAATTAATCTCCTATTAACGCCAGATAATGAGGATCACTGGTACAGCCAGAATAGACTCTGACAGCTACTGCTGGCCTGGGCCATGGGGAGTGGCAGCCTGGAGCCGGGGAAATCTGCCTCTGTGTGGCTTTGCCTGGGTGGGGTGTGCTCCAAAGGCTGTGCTGTTGCTAGGTACATGGCACTGGTGTGTCACCTGCACCTATGCCAATGTGGGACGCACCAGAGACGTTGTGCAAAAATGTGTGAAGTCTTCTGGGGCTCTGTGCAGCCCTTGACATGGGCACAGCACTGCTTAAGACACAGGTACAGATGTCTCTGCAGCCCTGCACCAAACAGGCACAATCTGGCGTCCCTGAGATGCTGGTGTGGCTCTCAAGAGAGGCAGAGTGTGCTGTGCTCTGGCTGATCACAAAATGAGTGCTAGTCCCTGCCCTGAATGGCTCATGCTCTTAACTACTGAAATGTGAGGTAAGGAGCCTGGTGTAAAGCAGAGTGTGGGTGTTTATGGGCTACTTGCAGCAGTGAAGACGATGGAGATCATCATCCCAGCCATGTAAGATGGCCACTGTGTCTGAGAAGCTGTGGGGACCCAGTTGTGCTGAAGGCAGCCATGCTGTGCAGCTGGGTGACAGCTCAGTCACCCTCTTTGCAAGGAGGGATGCTCTGGTGCTTTGTAACTGCAGGGGTTTTTCTCTACTGGGTCAGCATGAGGAAAGGACAGGAGTTCACCAGATTTACCACATCTGGGTTTGAGCAGTATTTTAGGACAGTGGGGCTTGCAGGACCTTGTCCAATGATTGTGATCACCTGCTCTGTCCCTGGCTAGGTGCTGCGGTACTGCCACACCTGCCCACGTGTCATCGAGGTCCTGGTGAACAGCTACACCCACGTGCGTGTCTCTGAGGACTGGGTGGAAGCAGTTCCAGCAGAGGTGGTACAGGTGAGGGAACAAATGCCTACTGCTGGCTGAAGAGCACAAGTCCAGGTTCTGATGGGTTGCCAGCGGCCTCTGGGCCTGGAAGGGGTTGGGCAGTGCGGGGTTGCTGTACACAGGGATGGTGCTGTTGGGGACAGGGAGGATGCTCCATAGTGAGGCAAATGGATGTCTGGTTCTACCTCTGGTCCCAGGGTGATATCTTCAGCTTTGTATGCCTCTGGTCCTTTCTTCTCTCTGTAGAAATACCCATGTTTCTACCAGTCACTTTTCTCCCTGGGGCACAGACCTCGCTCCTTGCAGCACCTGGCTCGCTGCACTCTCAGGACCATGCTGGAGGGCCGCCTGCTTCTGGTCCTGTCCCAGCTACACCTGCCAAGTGCCCTGCACCAGTTCCTGCTGCTCGGCTTCGAGGACGTTCTCTACTAGGGGTTGCAGTTCCAGTCCTGCTGTGTTTTTCTGTGTAGATGTTCCATCCCTGCCAATGCAGTTGGTGCTTTCCCCTCACCCTCTTCCCCTCAGCCCACTCCTACCTGGCCACATCAGCCTCCTGTGCCAAGCCTGTTGCTGTGTCCCAGTCCCAACCAGCCTTGTGTTCTGCCTCATGCACCTGTTTTGGAGCATTTGGTTTGTCCATGCTAATCAGTACAGACTCCAGACTAAGAGAAAGGAGGCATGGGGATTAGGGCATTTTATGGTACAAGGAGCAGAGACACTGCATGGATCACAGGCTTAGTAGTAGGGTATCAGTTTCCCTATCCCAAATCCAAATACTCTAGCCTGTACTAGGCAACTCTGGTGTGCTGAATGTTTGCTGTTATCCTGTCTTTAGTCAAGTTGTTTACAGTCTGTACCCAAAGGTGTTTGGAATAAATCCTGGTCTTTATACCTACCTGAGCACGACCTCTACATCTCCTTGAAGACTGTCCTGACAGAGCTCACCTGACGTGCCAGGGGTGGTGGCATATGCACCCACCTGCTTCTCAGAGGAAAATGTGTGGTAGGTGTTCCAATCAAACCCCTGTCCTGAAGGTACAATGTCTGGGTTCCCTGGCTCAGGAGCTTGGGGCAGGATGGCAGTGCCGGTGCAGCACCGGGGACCTCACTGCTGGGTGAGGAGGAGCGTGCCCTGAGAATGCTGCTCCCCTGGGCAGAGAGCAGCCAGCACGCACAGAGCACCGTGCGGGTTCATGCTGCGGCCTGGGCTGCACCACGCTCTCAGCAAGGTAAAGGGAAATATTTGATCCTGAGACTTCAAGACACAGTTGTAAAGAAGGGAAGCACTATCCATCCTTCGAAGATCTGCGGTAAGCAAACTCCATTACTGCTTCTGGCTCAAGGAGTACCTGCAGCACCGCAGCTGTGGCTGGCACAAGAGCCCAGGGCAGCATACTGTGGGTCCCTGCTCTTGCTGCACTCGTTCTGCCTGGCCTCTCTTCACGGCCATGTCAACAGTAGGATCTGCAATGTGCAGCTCTGAAGACAAAGCTGTTTGACAGACCCAGTGGTGCTGTCTGTTCCTGCCTCTCTGGGCACACAGGCTGTAGCTCTGTGCCCTCAGTTACTGTCACCTTATAATGCCAAGCCCTGCTGCTCTGAGGGGGAGAGCCCAAAATCACACTGTGAGGTTGATCGTGCTGTTCCTAATGTGCCTGCACTGCTGATGTGCCACAGCAGGAATGCTCACAGGGTGCAAGAGGGATGTGTTTACATGGTACGGGTGCACACAAGGTGTGTGGAAAGCACTTGTGGCTGCCTGTGTGTAGGTACTGTTGCAGTATAGAGATGGTACATCTCAGGAAGGTTTAACTATGTGCTTTATGACACCCATGGGCAGAGAGGTGAGGTGTTGGCTTGAGGTGGCCACAATGATCTGCAAAACAGGGATGAAGTGTATAGGGGAGCCACAGTTTTTAAAATACACAGATAATGGCCTGCCCTCTCACCACGGACCAGCAGTGCATTTCCCTTGAAGCAGAGTAGGAACTGAGTCTGAAGTTACCTCTTTCCTGCTAGCTGAACTGAATTGTCTGCTCAGGTGATCTGTTTGTGGGATCAGGGCCAGTGGTCTTGTTCCCAAAGTCTAATCACCACTTTAGAGAGTTCATTTTCAGCCAGATGATGTCTGTGAGGGAGGAACAGAAACAGGAAGGTTGGTCCTTTTTGGTGGCAGCACAATCTGGGCTTGCCTTAGCATGAGCTGGTGTCCTGGTCCGAAGGCAGCCTGCAGAGCAGCACACCTGAGCAGGTGTACCATCCTTCTCTCCAGCATTGCCGCTACACCCGCAGGAACTTGTACTCAGTAATGCATGCTCAGCCACTAAAATAGTATCTCCTCAAGAACAGGGAAGGGTTGAATTTAATGGTTTGCCTTATTTTGTAGTTGTTACTTGCAGCTGTTAGGTTAAAGCTGTTTCCTGGGTCTTGCCGGTTGCTTTTGCCAGCTCTAAGGCTGCTCTGCAAGAGGGCAGCTCCAGCTCTTCTGGTGGGAAGAGGTGAACCCACAGGGTCTGGTTTCTGCAAATGCAGGAACAGATGGAGCTCTGGCACATCCTAGTCCTTCCTGGACAAAGGTGTTGTGGCCCAGATGGGAATCTGCTGCAACAAAGGACCCGTGGTGGGGCTGCAGGTACATTTCCAGGGTTCCTCTCAGAGCCACCAGATTTACAGACAGAGCATCCTAGTGTGCACCAGCCCATCAGGGAGGGCTAAGCTAAGGTGGATGATTGAGAGGGACAAGCCATCCCTGTCCACTCATCTTCAGAAACTGAATT
Organism: Platysteira castanea; assembly: GCA_013397175.1. Lineage (NCBI taxonomy): Eukaryota > Metazoa > Chordata > Aves > Passeriformes > Platysteira > Platysteira castanea. The sequence continues at coordinate 31,208 of VYXC01009549.1, forward strand.
TTGTCTGTGCTCCCACCAAAACTGAAAGGGCAGGAGTTCATTATGCATAAGGATGCCACTGGGAAACAGTCTTCAAGGAATGCGAGGCTGGTAGGAAAAGGGGAGAACCTTTTACAGAGTGATCAAGGCAACTAGTGGGGGAAAAAAAACTAAACCAAATCAAACCAACCCACCAGAAAAGCTTCTGGGAACTCCAGCCTTTGGCAAATGGGAACAATCAGAAAGGTTCAAGCTAAGATGCAGGCTGAGTGCAAATGCTCTGAGTTCAGCTCAGTTATGCTAGTTGATTAGCAGTTGATTTTCAAAAACATTTACAAGAACAGATTTTAAAAAGTTTAATGTTCCAGAGCACATTCTGGCAATTTAACAAGCTTTGCTATTTTCTCAGGTTTCTGAAGGGGAAATACCTAATGCAGCATTGGATGTACTTGCTGGGACAATTTTGCCAGGGAAATTTAACCATCCTGAGCGGGAGGGCGGTGGTCTCCACTGAGAACACCAAGCATTGGGCATTGTTAGCACAGGGGCATGTGGTTCTGGTGTGTTTTTACCAGCTGCTGCAGGCATGGGCAGCTGCTGGTCACTTCTGTGTCCTAGGTTTGTTGGGAATGTCTTTTGGGCACAGGCTGCTGCTCCTGCTTCAGCATCTACCTGGGTTTGTCAGCAGAGCAGTCATGGCAAGATGCACCCTTAGGAGTGGCTGGAGAGATGTGAGTGCACTGCTGCACTCTCAGTGCAGCCATTCGAGTGACATGCTCTGGGAAAAAGTCATCCCAGTTCCAGACAGAGGTTTCCAAACCAGCTACAGCCACTGGATCCTGCTTTTGACCCTCCCTGTGCAGCCGAAGCCCTGCCCATCCCTGGTATCCCCTTCTGACAGACAACCAGCACTCTCTGCAGGCTTCCCAGCCTCAAGCACCTGCTTGACTCTCACTCGATTTTTCCTGTTCCTCAGTAAAGAGCATGAGAGGCCATAATAGGGGTTAACAGTAATGGTACTTAGAGGCAAAGCAAGTAGAGAGAAGCTCTTCCCCAGCATGTCTGTCCCCAACCTGAGTTGTACCCTGCCTCTTAGGTAGTTTTGAGTCCAAAAGGCAGCTCTGTATTTTTTGGTTGTGGAGAGACTTTTTTTTTTTCCTGCCATAAATTTGACCAGTCACTTTCTGGACCTGTGTATACCTGAGCATTCTGATGCCCTTGTGGCAAGGAGAGAAGAATTGCACAGTGTGTTGATCACCTCCCTCTATTTATCTTTCTGCTGTCACTGTCATGTTTCATTTGATGCCATGTAAGTATACATGGGCAGCCACTGTCTTTCTCTTCATCATATTATTTAAAACTATACAGATGTTTGCTATTTCTCTCCTTATTTGGGCTGGAATTCTGTTCAGCTGTGCTGTTCCTGTGTGGAAGCTCTCACCCAGCCCTTACTCCAGGGTTTCCCTGGGCCTTTAGTGGTTGCAGCGCATCCCTTGGAGATGGAGGGAGGACAGCTGTGCACAGCACTCGAAACAGGGTTGTGCTGTGGGTAAGGGTTGTTCTGTTGAGGATTTGAGATGCACACACATGCTCAGGAACCTCGGATTTGTATTTGACATAATTTGACCATTTGCACAGCCCAGGAGGAGGCCTGAGCAGTGATGCCCTCCAGTCAGCGTGGTCTGTGCTCAGATGGCAGATGCTGCAACCTCTAATGTTTTTCAGACTTGTTACTATCCATGATGCTGTCCCTGATTTAAAATGAAGCCCAGTTCTTCCTACTTACATGTTGCACCTTATACTTCAATGTAACCAACCAGGCTGTTCACGAACCTGGTGTTTCCAGCAACCCAGATCAGGTTGTCTTGAGCAAGTGCCACCTGTTACTTTTACTATCCCAACAATTCATTTTTATCCATTCCAGTAATTTTATCGGCAATTATTTTTTATTTCTCCCTCATTGCTAATAGCATTGATATGTGAAGAGAATAGAGCTAGAAATACGCCTGTCAAATGGCTGTGTCAGATAAGTCTCCTCAGTCACCAAGTTCTTTTGGATCTGTTAATACTGAGCACACTAACTGCAGCACAGGGTGTTTTTCTTATTAGAATGCTGTGCAGAACTTAGTCAAATGACTTTACAGAATTCTAAGCTTGGCCCATCTCTCTCATTAGCTCTATCAAACTTGTAGGCTTATAAAAAAGTTACATAAAATCATTGGAAAGTACCTCTTTCAAATTACATTAAATTAGTTTCTAGTTTTTACTGACTTACCCAGGACATCCTTTGACTGTTTGTCTGTGCTTGCTTGGGAGGTATGTTGAACTAACTGCTCTGTAGTTTCTTGGATATCCATGTGAACACATTTAAATACTGACAAGACATTGGTATTTTTCCCCGTAGTAATCTTAAGTTCCCCAGTGTGCCATGATTTGTTATAAAGAAAAAAATAAATGGTTCAGTGAACTCATTAGCCAATTAAATACTCTTGGATGTAAGCTCTTCTCCTGCACATTATAAAAATTGTTACTTACACAGTTTAGCATCTTCCTTAATTACTGATGAAATAGAAAGTATTTCATTACCACTGTAAAATATGAATATTGCACATAGTTGTTTCAAAGGCAGAGCAGAAATATTTACTGAGTTATTGGTTTTCATTATGCAGAATGTGTGTTGCACACAGACACCTGGGACAGGTGCCCAGTGCCTGCAGGTCTCTGGGATCTCTGCTGCAGCAGCCTCCTGCTCTAGGGTTGATGTTTCAGGAAGTCTGAGAAATGGGAGGGCTTAGCACCATGAGTGGTGATGGGCTGCAGTGGCTCCTGGCAGTGGGAGCTGGGGAGAGGGAGTTGGACACACCAAGGTTGCTCCTCGGAGTCCCATGTGTGGGTTCCTGTTCTCCAGTTCAGGGTTCACAGGGCAGGAGGGGCTGAGAGCCCCCTCCCAAAGAGCACCAAGGGCCCCTTCGTTGTCCCCTGACACCCACTGCTGGACCCTACTGTGCCTTCTTGCTCAGCCTCCCTGCAGGGTCCATTCAGCACTGTCAGGCCTGCCGAGTGGCACTTGGCGCTAAGACTAGATCTGGTGGCTGGAAATTGAAGCTGGGCAAACACATATTAGAAATGAGACATTTTTAACAGCAAGGGCAATTAATCTTCTAGCTAATTGCATCTTAGAACAGGTTATCATGGTGGATGTAGATTTCTTATCTCGGGTTATTTTAAAATCACATGGGGGTCTGCCCTAGCCCGGACCAGGGTTCATCAGCATGGTGCTCAGCCCAGTCCCAGAGAGATAAGGCTGATTAATTACAGGTCTAGGAACCATGCCCCTACACTGGGCTGCCACAAGCTGCTGTCTCCACTGAGACTGTGTTTGGCCCCATGATAATAAGTTCCAGTTTCCCTTCCCAGCACTGCTAACTCCACTGACACCTCATTGACAGCTCTGACTTGACCCGAGTTTCCTTCATTTTGACCCTACTGGTTTGTACTGGTTTTATCACCTTCCTTGCTCTGAATGTGCTGCCTGCAGTGGTTTCGGAGAAAGACCGTTTTCATTTATTCTGAAATAAACAGTGATGTTGCTTTTATTAAGTTGCTTGAATATTTGCTCTTACACCATTTCTCTCACAAGCTTTAGCTGTGACATCTCAGCTGTGTGGCAGCACCAAGCACGTTTCACTTGAGTGAGATGGACAGTGGTCAGGAGTTCTAAAGGACCCCAGGGCTGGATGTGACCCACACAGGCAAACCCCCTCCTTTCCCCAGCACCTGAGCACCTCAGGGGCTGCCCGACAACCCTGGCTGTGATTCCCCGCTGAGGAGGGACTGCAAGGTGCCCTGACTCAGGGTGGTAGGAACCTCAGTGTCCACCCCAAGCTGTGGCCCCCCCACAGCAACACAGCCCCCCTGAGCAGAGCTCTGCTGGACTCATACTGGGGGCTTGCCTGGCCTGACAGCAGCTCTCCCACTGCCGAGGGCTTCTGGTCTTTCTTTGTGAGGAGCGCGACTCCAAATACTTCCTGTGCTTTCCATCCAGACGTGCTGCAGCAAAGGCTGATGCTCCTGGGGTGCCATGCTCCACAGGTGAATCCCGGGGGAACAGACCCCTTTTGCACACTGGTGCTCTTTGGGCTGCCAGCCCCGCTCCGTTCTCTGGCTCACTGCCACATGTCAGCAGCGTCACCCGCAGCTGCTTACCAGGGGTGAGGGCTTCAGGTCGCTAAAAGAATCACCAGCAAAGCTGTCAACAAAAGCAGGCTTGGTATAACTTTGCAGTGGTAGCTGAAGACATCAAGAATGGTCAGAAGACAAGGAAACGGCCAAAAAAACCTGCCTCAAGGACCAGGAGCTGGAGAATCCTGAGCAGTGACAAAATAATATCCTAACACGGAAAAGTTACCTGAGCATGTCTCTTATGAGGAAAGGCTGGGGGAGCTGGAACTGTTCAGCCTGGAGAGGAGAAGGCTCCAGGGGATCTCATCAGTGTGGATAAATACCTGAAGGGAGGGCACTAAGGCAGTGGAGCCAAGCTGTTTCCAGTGGTGCCTTTGACTGCACTGGGCTCCCAGCTGAAGAAACGATATTCATATGCCAGCCTGTATTGTGGATAGTGTTGCATAACCCATTTTGCTCTGAATCCTGCCTCCTGCACTCTGAGAACGCCAGCTTTGCTTATAGGCTCTTGGGTTCTGTTTCAGAGCCACAAGATGTATGTCTGTGTAGTGACCTGCAGATGATGGATGTCTTCTGAATGAAAGGTTCTAGAGTGCCATGCTCACATAACTGCTGGGGCAGAGCAGTGCACTTGGAGAGAGCTGGTTCCAGGCTAAGCATGCAAGAGGTACCAGCCCTGTACCTTAGAAGCCCCATAAATTATCTAAAGATTTTGGCTAGCATCACTCTGCCTGAGCAGGATCCAAACACAGGAGTGAGGGAAGGCTTGGCTCTCCTAAGCAGAACAATCCTCAAAGAAATATGTGAAAGGAATATGTGAACCTTGTCCAGGACTACAGAAACAAAAATTTCTGGTCTGAGGTATTGTGAACAGCAAACCCATGCACCTGGGAATGCTCTTGCTACTGTGAATGAGGATCCTGGATTCTTATTGCCCTAGCTATGGCTCTGCCAGGTCTTTAGCTCTGAAATATGTTCCCCAGGCATGAACAGGCATTTCCTCAGCTGCTGCAGACAGGTTTTGCTGTCAGAAGCTGAAAACAGAAGCACATGGGGCAGCTCTGCAGTCAGGGAAAGCCTGTGGGACCATGTCTGCAGAGGCCAGCTGGGACCTGCTGGGTGCCCCTTGCACAGGAGCTCTTGCCCACCTCAGGCAGTGTGTGGCTGCAGAGCCTGATGGACCATGTCACGGGCACATCCAGTAGCAGAACCTGTGCCTGGTGGGAGCCCAGCTTTGGTCGAACAACATCATGGCCACAGCCAGCCTGTTCTGTAGACTTCCCAAACTTTGAGCAAGTAATTTTACAACGTTACTCTTGCTTTTAATATGTTTAGCAGCTATACTGCAGGAATGCCTAGAGGCTGTGACTAGATTTAGTCCTGTTGTGCTAGATTCCGTGCAGAGATCGTAAGTGGAGCAGGTAGAGGCATAAAGTTAAGACTGCATAGCAGTTTCCATTAGGAAGACCTGCTTTCATTTCCCAGTCAGTCATTACACTTTAACTGTTGCAGTTGTGGTTGCTGTGCTGTGTGCCTGTCTCAGAACCTTACCCATTACAGATACAGCAAAAATTACCTGGCCTGTATTTGGCCAACAGCTGGTGCATCAGGAATACCCTCCAGACTCTCCACCTCAGAGAGGAGTGCTGGCCCGGATGGTTCTTTTTCTGCCCAGTAGCACGAGATCAAATTTCCCTCAATTAACAGCCTCTGAGTATCACACTTTCTGTGTTCCAAACAAGGACATTTTTAGAGGCTGATGGTTTTCTCCCAGGATCCTCTGTGCTGCCCAGACAGGCCATGAACCATCTTCAGTACAGACACTGTGTCCCAGGTGTGAAGTGTTGAGCTGGACACTTTCCAGTCTTTCCTGCTGACTCCAGAAAGGCAGGCAAATGGACTTGTCCATCTTCACATGTCTGAAGCAAGGAATGGAGAAGAGGAGGAGGAGGAGAAGGAAGCTTGAGCAGTTCTAATGCAGAAAACAGAGAAGAGAGGGGGAAAGCAATGGCAGATTGGGGATGGAGGGCCAGCTCAGGCAGTGGCTTGATGGAGGAGATGGGCCAGGCTGGTCTGTGATTGCTGAAGGCACTGCTTACAGAGACTGGACTTGAATTCAGCACGCAGGGCCCAGCTTGGTGAAAACTCCGGATCACATGCTGAGACCGAAAAACACAAGCCCTGACCCCAGTGACCCCAAAACAGGAGAGAGCAAGTCTTCTTCTGAGACTCTTTAAACTCAGTGTCTGATAATGTACCTGGCGAGGTCCTGAGAGATGTCTGTCAATGCTGAGAGTGCAATGAGACCAGGGGCTTCACAAATTGGACACAATAATTAATATTTCTGCTATACCTGGTGTGTTGGACAGTCTATCTTCAGGCATGTTAAGGGAACACACTGGCTCCTTGAGAGGGAGGGATTAAGCCCTTTAAACTGGAATCGAGGGGCTTTCTGCAGAGAAGGTGTGTGGAGAGGGAAAGATGCCCAGGGAGCATCTGAGCAGCAGAGATCTGAGCCTCAAGTGGAAGCCATGGAAACTGCATTTCACTAGGCAGCAAGAGGCTGTGCAAGATTAGACAGAGGTTACACAATTGAAGTTGGGAAAGCCCATGAAGTCCAGTGGGTGGATGTGCAACCTGGGCCCTCATTCTGAGTTGGCTCACCCTGTGAGGATGGTGGATGTGGGAGCTCTGTCCCATTTGATCCACACACTAGAGTACAGCAGCACAATCTTTGCTTTACTATTCTTACAACCTTTTTTTATTTCTGCCATCCTTCAACATATCCTTCTCTGACTCTTTGATTTACTATTTGCACATGAGTTTCTACCTCTACTACAAAGTCTCATGAGACAAAGTAAACCAGGGTGGAGTAAGTTGTTGGGGCCTTGAGTACATCGCGCCCTCCTGGAGGTTTGGCCCTCCAGGGTCAGGGCCAGCTCATATGATGCAGCCATCTGTCATCAGATCTGCTCTGCTCACCTTCCTCAGGTCCTGTGGGAATGCACCCTGGTCAGTGAAGCCCCTGCCTTGCTACAGCCCCTCCCACCTCTCCAGAAGTAGCCTTTCCTTGCTGCTCTGAGCATGGAACAGAGACTCAATGTTTGAAGGGAGATGAGGGCTGCAGGTAATGCAAGTGTATGGTCAGGTAAGCAGAACCTTAATCTTGGAGACATTAGTAGGGACTTAGAGGGTGCAAGCTATTGCTGTGCAGAGGTCGGTACTGAGCTTGTGCTGCTGTCTTCAGGCTGTGGGCACAGGCTGCCATCCTCCCTCGCGGGAACCACAGTTCACCCCCAGCTCGCTCGGTTACCCAGCAAGGTCACTAAAGAGGGCAGTTTCCTGTTGCTCTCAAATATCTTGCCTTGCTAACCTCTCTGTAGGTGTGAGGTGTGGGTTGGTTACATAGGAAAGATTCATCGAACAATTGATCAAATTGCATTTGCTCAGGAGTCAGAAAGCTGCTTGCACAGCCTGAGCCCTTTTGAGTGCAGTCTTGAGATCCAGTAACACATGGCTGTGCTTTCACTTTCTTCATGGTCCAAGGTGCTTTCATAGCAGGGAGTGGACCCAAACTATGTGCATGAAGATGACTCCAACCTGAAGGTTCCTTTACCACTGACGTCTGGTGCATGAGATGTGAGAGCTGGGGCAAGGACAGACAGAACATGGACACTGACCAGCAGATCCAGAGCCACATCCCTTATCGTGTCACAGCTGGTCTCTGCGGTGGGATTCATCCAAATGCTTGTCACTGCCATGCTCCTTCCCAGCGTGGAATCTGGGCCCTAGTCCTGGATTATGGGCTGCAGCCAGTCAGTGACCTGCAAAGATGGGCATCTCTCCCTCTCTCAGTAATCCAGGCGTGGGAGCTGTCTGCATCAGACTGGTGACAAGGACCTGCTATGCCAGGCCTCAGTTTTATGATTCAGTATTTGAGCCTGGATGATTATTTTACCATTGACTTCTCCACACCCATTTCCCTGGCTTGGAGCAGGGCCGTTCTTGCTGTGGGGGAATAATTCTTGGGACCACAAGGATGTGCCACAGAGAAAGGCACAAAAGACATGAAAGAAGGAGGAGGCTCTGTGATGGCCTATCTGGGCCCTGGGGATTCAGATTGTGCCTGTTTAGTGGAGGAAGGCTGAGTACCCCACTTTCAGCACAGTGGGCCCACTTTGCCTCATTTACATGCTCCACACAGGATCCAAGTGTCCAACTCTACGGCTGGGCTGTCATGTCCCACAGAAAACACACACTTCAAAGTGATGTTCCAGACCTCCTCAGAGACAGAGCAGAAGGTGATGGTGGAGAAATCCATGTATTTACACAGATATGGATGCCACCAGGGAGCCTGGGTAGCTAAGCAGCCAGAGGAACTGCATCCCTGGTCAAAGGGGGAATGCAGGCAGGAACACACAGGGGACTTGAGAAGAGGAATACCCCTAGGTGAGACCTAGAGGTCTGGTGTGCCACTGTGCCACTGAAACTACAGTTGGAGAGAGCATAGACGTGACTCCAGCTCTAGCACTTACTGGCTTCCAAGCACTCTACACGGAAATCCTGACACTCTTCTGAAGCAGAGCTTCAGTCTGCCTATTGCAGCTCTGGTGAGCAGCTCTCTATAGACAGTAGACAACCCAAATGCCGAGCTGGGGGCAGAAAGCCCTCTGTTTGAGCGTGGGGATTCCCCACAAGGGGCAGGCGATGTTTCCCCGGACACAGAGGGCACAGCGGAGCCGCGCAGTTTTCGCCGCAGCTCGGGAGCTTTCGACTCGCACGGGTGTCGCTTGCTCTGCAGATGGAGCGATGCGCACCAGGGCCGCTGGCCGCCACCGCGGGACGAGTCTGACACACGGAGTGCGGGGGGACCGAGCGGCGTCGGGGCCGCGGAGGAGCAGCAAGAGGGGGCGTTTGAGGACACCCCCCGTTCCCCCGCTCCCACCCTGACCCGAGAGCGTCTGCGAGAGGCCCCGCGGTCTTCCCGGCCCCGCGGCGCCCGAGCCCGCCGATCTCACGGAAACTCTGAGCTGACAAGGCTCCAGGGCCGGGAAAGGGGCAGTCCCGACCCTGCCCGGTGGTTGCTCCCGCCGCGCTCTGTTCGGCGGCGGGCGGTCTGCGGGCACGGCGCGGGCACGGCGCGGGCACGGCACGGCGCGGGCACGGCACGGCACAGCCCCGGCACGGGGCGGCCGGTGCCA
>VYXC01009549.1:51019-73185 GCA_013397175.1 Platysteira castanea
CGGCACTGCCGGCACTGCCCACACTGCCCAGCAAACACGGTGCATGGCTCTGCCTGTATTGTACAGAGAGGGCACTGCCCACACTGCACAGCCAACACGGTGCACGGCACTGCCCACACTGCACAAAGCAGCTGTGGTCTGTCCTCAGATGCGAGAGCTGTGGGGGTCCCCACGAGCTGGAGCTCCGGGTGCTGTGTCAGACGGGTTGGTGGGAGCAGGAGAAGCCATAATGAAAAACTGGGCAGTAAAGACAGACCCAGGGCAGCTGAGCCATGAAGCTGCATGGGGCCTTGGGAGGTTTCTGCTCCAACACCTGCTCAAAGCCTGCCCCATTCAAGATGCTGAAGAACTTGTCCATCTGACTCCCAGTGTTTCCAAGGGTGGGCAACTCCTCCTCTTCAGGCCCCTGTACCACTGTCCAACCACCTTCCTATTCTGTTTTTCCCTTGCATCTGTTTGGAATTTCCCATCTACCAGCTTCTGGCTGTTACCCTGCGTCCTGGAGTAGGAACTGGTGGGGAAGGAATGCAACCACACACACTGGTATGCATGTACATGTGCATGCACACACGGGCGCACACGTGTGCGCACACAGGAAAAGGCAGATACAGGTGCAGACACACAGAGATAAATACACACCGTGTGTGTACATGGAGGTGTTTGTTTATATAAATCTGTTTATACACATATATATACACACAGTCATATGAACAAGATTACTTGCCCTAAGGAAGGCAATTTCAGCATTTACAAGGGAATTCTCCCTATTCAAACCTGTCCACTGGTTTACCCGTAAGGTGGTTCTTAAAGAACTGGAAAGGTGCAGGGATTGCATCCCACAGTGTTTATTCACTCTGCACAACGAAGCTGGTTCTCAGCATTCCCTGACAAGGGGCTTGTATGAAGATGTGATGGCCCACATAACTGTGCTGGTGTTATTCACTAGCCAGTGGCTGTAGGGCTAGCTCAGGTGCAGGAGGGAAACAATGGGCAGGAGAGAAACAATGTCCCAATGGCTGGCACCTGGGAAGGATTATGAGCTCCCTCTGACCACTCCCCAGCTCCTTTGCAGCCTGTCCGACCAGCTGGGCTGGAACTCCCCGCAGGGCTCTGTGAGTCCCTGTGCTGTGTGTGAACGCACCCACCCGCAGGCCCGATACCCACGAGCGGGCACAGGGTGCAGGTGCTGCAGTGGAGTGTGTTGGTGCTGTACCCGAGTGAGCACAGGCCAAGGGAGCTGGGAGCTGTCACACCTGTGCCTTTTCTGCCAGAGACAAGGCTGACTGGACACATGAAGGGACAGCCCCGTGGCAGGGTCTCTGCTCTGCATGCGCTCAGCGTGTGATCCCAGCGGCCTCAGGGCTGGGCGGTGCTGCCCCACCTGCAGATCCCACGAGGCTGTGCCTGCTCAGCTGGAGCTCCAAGAAGGCCTGTGGGGCTTCAATTGTAAGTTGTACCCTGTGGGGCTTTTTCTGGCTGTGCCCAGGCTCTCTGGGAAGCGCTGCAAACCTGTGGCAGGGCTGGTTTCCAGCCTGAGGCTGCATACCGTGGATTTACTCACAGCATGAGTCTGCATCCCTGGCTTCTGTCCTGTGGCACCCACCTCCCTCCCCCTTGCTCCAGCCTCAGCTCAGGTGTGAGTGCTGCTGCTGGGTCCTCATGGTGCTGCCACGGAGCTGCCGTGGTCACTGGTGCTGCTCGGGGCCACGTAACGCAGGGACAGTCTCTGTGCTGCTGCCCTGGAGCACACGGTCCTCTGGTGTACAGCAGAGCAGAGGGCGGGCCTGTGCCCTCCCTGGCATCAGTCTGAACACAGACACCTGACTCCTGCCCCCAAAAACAGACACAGTGCCCCTAAACACAAACACACAGCTCCTGCCCCTGAACATGGACACACGCCTCTTCCCCTGAACATGGACATGGAGCTCCTGCTTCAGCCTGTCCTGGCCCGGGGCCATGTGAAGCCACACTGGTCACTGGGGTAGCGCTGGGCAGGGCCAAGGCAGGACAGGGCACGAGTGGTGCTGCCGGAGGGACCGGGCCAGTGCCGGGCGGAGGCTCCCTGGGCCGGTGCCAGAGCCCGCGGGGATCTGTGGCATTCCCTGCCCCAGGGGCAGCAGAGCGGCACCGCCGGGATCCCCAGCACCTGTTTGCAATATGTGGGCGGCAGCAGGGCACAGGGCCGCTCTGCACGGGGCTGTGTGCCCACAGCAGTGACACTGCCAGCAGGACCCGGGTGCCCCGAGGGGGCCGCACCCCCAGGAGCCCTGCGTGGGCCGTGGGGAGCTGCTCGGGGCTGTGTGGGCCCAGAGCCCGCACGCTGATGGTATTTGTGGGTTCCTTCCAGTTCAGGGTATTTCACGGGTTTGATTCCAGAGCTGTCCCCGCATGGCTCCAGGTGCCATGGTCATCGCTCGCAGCCCGGCTCCAGCCCCGATGCCACAGGCAGGGTGCGGGGGCAGGGGAGGGGTCTTCTGGGGTCAGAGCTGGGTCCAGGCAGGGCACCCCGGGGCTCGGGGCAGGGCTGGGATGGGAAGGGAGGCGCCAGGGCTGGGTAGGGCGGGATCCCGCGCGGGAGATGATGTATGGGCAGATGTATCAGATCGCACAAGATAAACAAGCAGTGAATTTCATCAGGGCCCATCATGGCTTTAATTTGGCTGCCTAATGAGTCAGATCCAGCCGCGCAGATAAAAGTTGTCAGAGCCGCAGCCCTAATGAATTTCTTGCCACTTGTAATCAAGGCAGCTTGTCTGAGGGGGATGATTAATGGGCCCCAGAGGAGCTGCCGTCCCTCGGCTTCCATTCCCGCTAATGCAGTCGCCAGGAAATTAACCAAACCCAGCACTGGGCTGGGGCTGGGGCCGGTGTGGGGGCACCCATGGGCACCACGAGGGGACGGGAACGAGGGGTGACATGGGTGCAGGGGCCAGACTGGAAGTGGGACCAGGACTGGGACCGGGACCAGGAGCAGGACGAGAGGGATGACATGGGCACACACAGCAGGAACACACCAAGGAGTGGAGGGGCCACCGTCTGCAGCCCCAGCGAGGCAGCCCTCTGCCGCGGGAGAGGCCCGAGGAGGAGGCAGCAGGGGTTCCACAGGGGTAGCTGAGGTACCTGTGGCACTGCCACACAGGCTTGGGGCACAAGGCCTGTGCCCAGTCCCAGTGCAGCAGAGCCTGGACCCCAGCACAGCACAGAGACCCTGGGGCCCCCAGCTCCAGTTTGTGGCGTGGCCTGGGGTGCAGCCAGCCCAGAACTGCCCACAGCTACGAGAAGCGTGCAGTCAGGGCTGGCAGAGCAGACACACGGCTCCCTCCACTGCTCAGGGCCTGTGCCTTGGCACTCAATGACACCCAGTCTTTTGTAGCCACAGCAGGCTCCTCGCTTGCCCTGTCAGCCCATCACCCCTGCCCACCTCTGCCTTGCCCCTTCCCAGCTTCACACTCGCTGTCCTGAGCACAGGGACCAGCTGGCCCAGCACTCCTGCCCTGCGTGTCCCCTCTCCAGCACACCACTCTGCTGGGCCCATCTCCCATCCCGCCAGAGCTGTGCATTCCTCTGGGGCCATGTTCTGGCATCGTCCCTCAGTGCCCAGGCTCGGCACATCTCTCCACACCTCAGCACGCTGCCGTGTCCCAGGGGCCTGGTTTGGCACAGGGCTGCTGTTACCAGAGCGCGAGCTGGAGGAGAAGAGGCTGAACATTTTTTAGTGTGGGCCGGAGAGTCACCAGACCCAGCTGCAAACCAGGGCTGCATCCGAGGCCCCAAAGGCAGCACACTGAGACGCTGGCCTGGCAGGAGGTGGGTTGCTTTATTGGCCTTTATCTCCTTGGCTGCAGATAACACACACAGGGCAACTCATGGAAAAGAAACCGTATATACAGAGTGTCCATATAAATATTTCCAATGTACATTTTATACACAAGTGACAGAGACATTCCATAGCAGTGTCCAAAGCCTTGGGGTTCCAGCATTCAGCTAGAGGCCTGACCCCAATCCAAAGAGAGATGCTCCTCTCCTCTCCTCTTGCTCAGCCGGAGACCAGCCCCACCTGGGCAGCAGCGGGAGCCAGCGGGAGGCTCCGAGGGAGACAATGTATGGCTTGGAGCTTTAACCTGGAAGGACAGTGACTCTACAGACAGACAGACAGACAGAGCTGGGGATCCCGAGGTGACGATCCTCTTCCTGCTCCAGGTCACCAGGGAGGCCTTTGTCCAGGGGCTGCACTGGGGAGATGCCACCCTTGATCAGCGCACGAGGAGCGGTGTCGGCGCGTGCATCCCTCCTGCACTGGCCACAGGCAGAGGAGTGTGGGGGTGCAGTGCAGAAATGTGCACCTCCTGCTGCCCCACACCTCACTGCTGCACTGGGGCGTGTGGTGAGGCCAACATGGATGGAGAGCAGGAGGGAAGTGCCCAAACTGACGTGCTTGGGTGCAGCCATCAGCCTCCCTGGTACTGCTGTGCAGGGGGGGGCTACACACCTGAACTGCCCCCAGCCCCTGCTTTATCTACAGATGTGTGTGATGGGGGGCAGGAGAAGCTGCCTCCCCGTCCATGTACCGGTCACGAGAATGGGGGGCACTGGAGCCACCCCAGGGATTCTGCGGGAGCTCCTCCACAAGCTGACAGCGCTGGGTCTGCACAGCTGCACGGCGAGAGGCGGCTGGAACCAGCACAGAGGAGCAGGATGCTGGCTCCTGGCTGGCTCCTCTCGGCTGGAACGGGGGTTCTGGTGGGGGCAAGCACCGCGGGGGCCCGTCTGTGCTGCTCTCAGACCCGCTCCTGCGGCCCTGGTCCCCGGCAGGGCTGGAGGGCAGCTGTGCGGCGACCGGAGGGCCCGTGCAGGGCTAGACCGTGCTGGGGCTGGCGCTGAGCTCACCCGGCGCCGCGGCGCAGGCGTTGTTGTTGGCATTGGCGTTGCGGCGGGGCAGGCTGGGGGTCAGCGTGGCAGCGCTGTCGCTGGGGCAGCCGTGCTGCAGCAGGATGTCGATGCACTCCTGGCTGCCGGCTCGCCGGGCGTAGGCCAGCGGGGTCAGGCCCCGAGCGTCCCGGCTCTTCACGTCCACTCCGTACTGTGCAGGAGAGAAGCAGCTGGTCAGCGGTACCCGTGTACCGTGTGCCCATGGGCACGGGAGTGGCAGGGAGCAGAGGGGCTCTGGGGTAGGCAGGAAGAGGGAGCTGGGAGGGTGGGCAGGGAGAGGGAGCTGGGAGGGTGGGCAGGTCACCGCCAGTGGGCATGTAGGAGAACCCAAGGAAGCAGGATGGATCAAGGGTGCCTTGTGCCCTGGTAGCAGGGAAGTGGGGAAGCACTGGGGTAGCACCAGAAACCCTGTGGTGGAGGCTGCAGGTTCTGTCTTACCCAGATGAGCAGCTGCGTGAAGACTACGTTGGCCATCGCGCAAGAGAGATGCAGCGCTGTGCGCCCGTCTCCATCTCCATAGGTCTCATTCACCTCCTCCTTGGTGCCGTGGGCCAGGAGTGTCACCACGAGGCGCAGGTCATCCTCCACCACGGCCCGCAGCAGCTGCTGCCCCAGCGGGATGTCAGACTGGGGCAGTGGGGCCAGAAAGAGCTTCTGTTCATACTTAGCCCGGATCCAGCGCTCCTTCTCCTCCCTGCCAGACAGGACATTGTCACCATCACAGTTGAGGCAACTTGCCTGGCCCCATGCACAAAAGGACAGGAGTATCAGCACTGCCACATGAACGCACTCGTGTGAGCAGTGAACATCTGTCACACCCAGGTATGTTCTGCATAGCCCCAGCTGTGCCCCTGTGCCACAGCGGCCACTGGGGCTCTGTCACCCCTCTCTGGACACCTGCCTGACACCGGCTCAACTCACCGTGCCTCCTCACAGCTCCCTATGGACACCGTGTGCTTACATCCGTGCCTGTGCAGCAGCAGCATCTTGCACCCAGGCCCTAGACTGTCCCCACGCACCTCCCTGCTGGAGCCCCTGGCACCCCAGCGCTGTGTGCCCTGCCGTGGCAGCCCAGGGACCGTCCCTATCCCGTGCCTGTGTGGGCCACGGCCAGCGGCAGGAGAAGGTTAGTGCTGCACACGCCAGCCCGGTGCCACGGGAGGCACCTTATCGCTGCCGCCGTCTCGCCCGGCGCAAACAAAGGCGGTGTCCGCGTCCGTCCCGCCGGGGCCGCGGGGCCGGCGATCGATGCGCGCCGTCCCGCCGCTATCTGCTGCCTTTCTGTCCATCTGCGGCCGGCCGCGGCCGCCAAAGCCCCGCGCCGAGCATGCTCACTGCCGCTGGCCCCTGACCCGCGCTCCGCCGCTGATAAGCCACAGAATGCGCTCTTGTTGGGATGAGTGACAGCAGAGTGGCTCCGATAGGGACAGACAAGGGCCTGAAAGGGACAGACCCTGGAGACCTGCACGACGCTGCCAAGCCACCTCTGTTAACCCCTTCGGCTTTGCAGCCAGCCTCAGCCCTCACAGCCACCGCATGGAGCCCCACCGTCCCACCAGTGCCCAGTGCCTCACGGGCAGGCAGGACCCCCAGCACTGGAGCATCTTGAGGAATCCCGCCGGCCTCAATGTCTGCTCCCAACACCCTGCAGTGTCCCCCAGCCCTCCTGGTGTGGTTCCCAAGAAGCATCTCTGGGGTTCACCTCCTCCCTTACCGACTGCTCTCAGGCGTGGGCTTGGGGTACCCCTCCACCATTCCCTCCCAGACAGCGTTTGCAAGTGCGTTGCCGATGGCCGTCATGACCATAAGAAGCTCGCTAGGCCAGTCATCCAGGTCCAGGGAGCGCACACGGGACAGGTGGGTGCCCAGGTTGCGATGGATCCCGGAGCACTCGATGCACATGAGAGCGCCCAGGTTCAGACTCGCCCAGTCCGGATCTGAGGGCAGCAGGATCAGTGGGGGAGAGTTAATACCGGCCAAGACTCACCAGCCCATCTCCTGTGGTTCAGACTCGTATTTGCAGGCCCCTGCCCACCAAACCCTTCCCAGTTCAGTGTCCCTGGAAGAGGTGGGCACGGAGAGGCCAGGACCTCAGGTTGGTCAGTGAGGGGTCACAGGCCGGGGTGGCAGGTGGGTCTGTACCCCAGCCCTGAGGAGCAGGTCCACTGCAGGAGAGGACAGGACAGACACACAGAGCAGGTCTCTCTGGGCTGAGAGAGAGGGTGGCTGGGGTGGCTGGAGCCCCCTCCCCTCCTGGGTGAGCCCCCCACCCATGAGAGTGCAGCATCTCTTACTCGGTGCATCGCAGTCCACGCAGAAGCTGTTCCCACGAGCGGTGCGGACGGCCTGCATGGCCTGCGCGTCGCCCTGGCTGCCCAGCCGAGCCTGCGGAGAGCCCCACGAGACCCCTTCACTGCAGGCCAGCCACGCGTCCTGCACCCCTCCTGCTGTGCCACGCCACGCTCCACGAGGCCGGCCAGCATGGGGGCTCTGACCGCAGGGTCTGGAGTGGCCAGGTGTGCGCCAGAGGAGCAGGGGACAGTGGGCCAGAGTGGGGAGAAAGGGCAGAGATGTTCAGGGAGGGAATGAACCGTGCAGCATCCAGCCACACGGGATGCAGAGTACTCCATGGGGCCAGAGCCAGGCAGGGAAGAGGTGACAAGAAACCTGAGGGGAACTGCATAGTCCCAGGAACGGGACTGAACTCTCCCTGGGAGCAGAGGGATCAAGACAGGCTTCAGTGTGGACAGACAGGCAAGTGTGGGACATGGAGGAGTGTGGCAAAGCAGACACCAGAGAAGACAGAACGTAAGTTGGCCAAGGCCTCTTACCTTGTTTTTGCTGCTCTCACAGCCCTGCAGGCTGGCCAGGATCTGGCTCTCAATGGCCTGCACCCAGAGCTCCCGCTCCTCTGATGTTGAGGCTTCAAAGAGCCACGTCTGGCCCGTCAACGACACGATAATGAACTCAAATGGCTCATCTGGTTCTGGAAGAGAAAGGTGTGCCATGACACAGGGCTGGGAAGGAGGGGGTCTGCCATGGGACAGATCCCTGGAGGCCACTGCCATCCCCAAATGGCAGGGTCGAGGCAGCAGCAGAGCCCAGGAGGCTGGAACAAGCAAGTGCCTGCAGAGAATACTCAGAGCTCTGTGCCAGTCCTCCCTCCCTCTGCCCCACATGGCTCCACTGGCTTGTGCCCGCTCTCCCTGCCCTGTGTCCCACCCTCAGAGAAAGCTGCCAACCTCTGGAGCAGTGAAATGGGCTCCTGCACCACGCCGGTGCCTGCAGACAACACAGTGCTGGGTGCCCACCCACGAGTGGCTTTGGAGCGACGGGCCCTGCACACGGAGTGAGGTGCTGCAAGAAGGGCTGGGCAGTGGGCTCAGAGGCAGCTCTTCACCGAGGCTGCAAAGGTGTTCTGCCCTGCTAACACCTGCCAGCATGGCTCTGCCTCACACAGCCCCCCACGGGCACAGTTCATGGGGTGTCGTGTCTCAGCCTCACACCCAGCACCAGCATTTACCTTTTATTGCCAACTTCAGTAGTTAGTGCAGTAAATGACTTAACTAAGCGGGGCCTGAATGGAATGACTAATAAACGTTATGTCACAGCACACGCTTCAGCTCATAGCAAAATGATTTGTAATTACCTAATTAGCGTTATGCAAATAACACCCTCATCTCCATAATGTGCCTTCCCAGCTCTCTATTAAAAGCAGGGAGTCAACTGCTCAGCTCCAGAGACAGCACGGAGGCCGAGGGGCCTCTGGTCTACATGAAGGCAGAGCTGCTCTGGCCTCAAGCCTGGCAGGGTCTGTGCAGGCCGAGCGTGATGTGGGGAGGTGAGCAGGGGAGTCTGGAGGGGTTTGAAGAAGGTCCCCTCCTCTCCCTGACTTCTCTGCAGCACAGAAGTCCCTCACTGCGGAGGGAAGCAGCAGAAAGGCAGGGACTGAGCAGCTGGCGCAGCCCCAGTGAATGGCTGCAGAGGGCCCTGGCTGGGTCCCACCAAGGGCACGGCCAGCCTCGGCTACTGCGGGGCCTCCTGGGCCCATCTGAGCCAGGCTGTGATCACAAACGGCCCCAGAACATGGTGCAGCCTCTGGAAATCTCCTTAGGAAAGCCAGGTCAGTTGGGCATGGTGGGAGAGCACAGCCCTTCCTCCCAGGCTTGTGGGCAGCACCTGCACTGACAAGTCCCAGGCTTGGAGATCACCAGTGCTCATGAACTGGCGCGAGAACACAAGGCCAGGTCTCCACACCACCGGAGCCTGGGGAGGATGGAAGGACTCCAGCATGAGGGCTGGTCCTGGCTTGCCCTTCCCAGATAGGAAGGCAAGGCTCTTTCACTCATTTCATCCTACATCAGCCTGGGACTCTTCTGGGGCAAGGTGTCTGTTCTGCCCCTCTCCTGCTGCAGTGAGAGACTCTGAGCCCTCAGGACGATGGCAGGCTGCAGGGAGCAGGCAGTTAGCCACGCTGCTGGACTCTCCCATCTCTGGGATGCACGGGTGTAACTGGGACATCCCACTCCTCCCTTTCCCTTTCCACTTTGCCCTTTCCTCCAGCTCTCAGCCGCAGGAGGGACCCCACAGACACCCAGTCCCAGCTCAAGAACAAGATTCTTGGAAGATATACAGCTGCTAACTTGTGAATACGGGGAGAAGAAATAACCAGCCAACAGCCAGGCTAACAGGCATTGCCTCCTCGGCTTGCTGGCACCAGCCTCTGTGAGCGCTGCCAGACCCCGGCACGGGCAGGGAGCCTCCAGACTGCGGGGGAGCCAGGACCATCCCCCCGCGGCCACAAGGGCCAAGCACTGCCAGCCAGGGGGGAGCGAGCAGCAGCTCCCTGGGGCAGAGGCTGCCCAGCTGCTGGAGGGAGCATCTGCAGACAGCGCTCCTGGGGGACCCTGACACATCAGAACACACCCTCTTCTCCTCAAGACTCATCCTTCCTTGGTCTGAGCCACCTGTGGCTGCTGCCACTGTGTTGCAGAGCCCAAGCCAGCTGCCTGGACTCAGGAGCACCGGATGCACCTGAAGCCCTCCCTGCTGCCGAGCCCCTTCTGCACAGCAGGCAGCAGGACGTCGTGGTCAGCAGGACACAGTGAGGACTCCTGCTGGGGGCTCACATGGCTCCGTCCTCCTTGCTCCTGTCTCCTGTTTGCCCAGCACCTCCCACCAAACAGGCGGGCAGGAATCCCAGCCCCAGCCTTCCTGCACCTGTACGCTTCCCAGGGAAGCAAAGGCCTGCTCTGCCTGCCCAGAGCTCCGGCGTGGGGCTCACTGCTGCTCCCTGAGGCACCGTGCTGGGTGGGGGGCTCCATGTGGCTCCCAGCACTCTGCTCAGCATGTTCACAGTAGGGCAGGAGGCTCCCTCCTTCCGGGAGAGAAATTTCTGGGGCTCCAAGCCCTCTCGGATGGACTTTCCCACTGTCACAGCTGAGGGACGTTCCAGAGCTCTGGGGCCGCCCAGTCCCAGCCCAACCAAAGCCCTGGCGCCAGCTCTGCAAGACGCAGGACCTCCGTTCCCTTCCTGCTTTGTGCCTCCTGGATTCCAGCTTCGCGCCGAACAAAGGGTCTGTTGCTCTCGGAGCCCGGGAAGAGCCAACAAAGGACCAGAGCTTTTCTGCTGCACTAAGGCAAACTCCCCACCTCACCGTGCAGGATGGCACTGTGGGGCTGGGTCTCTCTGCAGGCCTCAGCACAGCAGGACGACGACAGGGCAGCGTGACACTGGGATCACACCCCTGGACTCACACGTGAGGATCAGCAGAGCTGGGAAGGGAATCAAGCACTTGCAGCAGCGTTGAATACTGTGCAGACCCACCTTCGGGGATGGTCTGGGACCAGTTCCTGAGCTCCCCAGGGCACCCATACAAGTTGGATCAGACTCGAGTCATTGTTTTAGGGAAAGTAGTGGGCATTCTCAGCTTTTTGTGGGGAGAGGTACAGGTTCCCAATGGGGCAGGGCCACTTCTGGCTGGATGGAAGGGTAGCACCAAACAAATGACATAAGCAAAAGGGTTTAGACTACCTCTGCTGAAGCAGAGCTGGCAGAACTCCCTCCCCTGCCCCTCAGAGGCCAGAGAAGTCCCAGGGCTTGTCAGCTCCAAATTGACAGGGCTCAGATCTCAGAGGAAGCCACTCCTACAGGAGCAGAGAGCCCTTCCCAGCCGCCTCCGAGTGAGTGGCTACCTGGGGGCAGATGGCAGAGCCCGGCCCCCCAGCCCTGCGGCTGCCCCCAGCGCGCTGGTGGGAGCCCATTACACCAGGACCATTAGAATTAGTGGGCAGTGGAAATGAGCGCGCTGCCTCTCTCTCTCTTGATGATTTTTTGATGATGTTTTAAAGACTGAGCTCCGTGAAGAGTTGCTGAGCAGAGTTTGGTGTGAGCCGGCTCTGCTAATGGGTGTTAACCCCACGACCCCCCTTCCAACACCGCCCAGGAACGAGGGCTCAGAACAGGAGCAGGATCAGGGAGGGCATGGCCAGGATGGCAGGGACACACAGCACCCAGACCCCACCGGCAGCCAAGACGACTCTGGCAGGGACCACAGCGAGATGGGCAGCCCCAGGGCAGCCACTCTCCCTCTGCCAACATGCCAGCCCTGGGGAAAGCCTGCTCACGACAGCAGAGCAGCACCACGGGGCTGCCAAGAATGAGGGAATGGACATCCCGTGTGTCCGGCCAGGAGCCAGACCAAAGGGACAGCAGGTGGGTAAGGAAGTGCTCACCAAGATGCCAGGGAGCTTGGATCTGCTGCTCAAGGCAGTCCTGGGGGTGAGGTGCCCAGTGGAACGGTGTGTCCCAGTGACTCCTGTGGGACGCCAGAGAGGAAAAGGAAGGGAGCAGCAGTGACAGGGAGTGATGCCCTCACAGCCTGTGCCAAGTCCCCTCTCTATGCTCTGAGTAGCGGGGAAGCACAGCTCTGAGCAGAAGGGGCTGGGGGCTAAAAACGCCTCAGCTTTAACACAGGGCTGGGGCAGAGCTTGGTCCTGCTCTGTGAAGGGCTCTGGCTGCACCCTGCCTTGGTGTCCAGCCCAGAGACCCTCCCGTGGGGACCCTGACGTGGACCCACGGCAGCAGTGCTTCCCACCTCCTTTTCCATGGACACCGTGCTTCCCCGGGGGCTGCAGCAGGTCACCCCAGGCAGCGTGTTCCCCCGGGGAGCTGCAGAGGGGCAGGCTGGCTCCATCCCTCAGCCCTACCCGAGGTGCCCCCACACAGGTTGGGGCAGCATTCTCAGAGCACAAGCAGCAACGTGGGGGCTGCTCCCCTGCCCGGGAATACAGGATACAAAGCAGCTCTGTGAGGACAGAGGATGGAGCAGTCTCCCTCTGGTCCCTCTGGTCCCCACCCAGCACCTGGACACGGCACAGCGATTCCCTCTCTTGCAGGGCACTGGACAGAGCTCCCCCATACCAGCCCAAAGGCCCAGGGCAGCACTTTCTTCCCCCATGGGGAGTTCAGCACAGGGGATGGCAGGAGCATCTCCATGCCAGCACACCAGGCTCAGAGAGCCCTCCCTGCCAGACAGCTTCCCGGCTGGCTCCTTCCCGAGCAGATGGGTGCAGGGTAGTGTAGGACACCTTCCCTGCACCCCAGCAGGTTCGGCAGAGAGGAGCAGGATTCCACTCAACGTCAGCAAAACAGCAAGCAGAGCTGGCACTGAGCCCCACTCTTGAGGCAGAAGTCTCCTCTGTCACCTCCACTCTTCACCATCTCCCAGCCACATCCAGCCTCTCCCTGCACGCTGTCCTTCTCCCGCTTTTTGCTGGCATAGTAGGAGTGCCTCCAGAGGCCCTGGAGAGTGGGCAGTCACACAGGGAGGAGGTGGGGGGACGCCTCCAGCACGTGGGGCACATGGCAGGAACCAGGGGCAGGTCCTGTCAGATGTGCAGGGAGGCCCTGGCCCGCAGCTCCGGTCTCCAGCTGCCAAGCCTGTGAGGAGGGTCCTGGAGCAGGGCAGCCGGCAGCCCCTGGCCTCGGGATGCTTGTTTGCAAGCTGCGACTGTACCACATCATTATGAGGTGTTTGGGATATCAACAAATTAGCAGGCGTCGGGGAAGAGAAGGATGCAGCACCATTCGTAAATGTCAGCTCGCTACCTCCTCATTTTGCAGATCATTAAACCCAATATTCCCAACCTGTATTAGTGCGACGGGGACAGGCCCCTCCGCGGGGACAGCCGCCAGGAGAGCGCGGCAGGAGCGGCGCAGTGCAGACCCCCCAGCGCCTGTGTCCCAGCGCTGCCCAGAGTGCCCCGGGCTGAGCCAGCACATCGCCACCAGGCAGGGCATGGGGGCCGGGGGCGGCAGCGGGGGCCCAAGCGGGGCTGGGCACGCTGAGCCGCACAACCGAGGGCACACGGGGGTCCCAACGTGTGTGGGGAAGGACACAGCCTGTCAGGAGGAGAGGGTGCTCCCGAGGGACAGCACGGGTACATGGGGGTGTGCAGGGGGTCACGTAAGGGTCGCAGGGTGTCATTTCTGTGTATGTGGCAGGGAGGATGCACTGTGGGTGCAGCACAGCGGGGACAGGCCTGGGCGTGTGCAGGCGTCAGGGCAGTGGCCACGGCAGGGAGGGCACGGATGGCGTGGGCTTCACAGTGTGTGCAGAGGCTTGTGGCAGAGTCAGGGATGCGCACATGAGGGTGTCTCAGAGGGGTAACACGGAGCTGTATAAGTTCCCCAGGAAGCACAGACTGAGGGGTGGGAGCTGAGGGAGATGGGGAACCGGCTGAAGCACAGAGATGCCCAGCACAGGCTGCCTCCCTCCCGCCAGGACGGAGCAGGGAGCGCCAGGGTCTGTAATGAGCAGCAGTGACTTGTTAGCTCTGAATTAAGAGGCTTGGTGGAAGGAAGCGTGCGGGTGACACAAGCTGTGTGGGGCAGGCGGGAGCTGAGCGATAGCAGCTGGAATCCCCAGCAATCTGGTGAGCATGGCTCAGCCTCACACTCCTGGCTTGCCACGATCGGCCTCGACAGCCCCTGACAGTTGGCATTAATCACGCACATCGCCCCAACACAACTCTTTACTGGCCATCAATTTCCTGTGGGTTTTAAAACTAAAAAACAAAGACAAAACCGCGTCGTTTGGCCGCCACTGAGAAGCACATTAAGGGGCTGTCAGCTTCTCGCCATGCACCCTGCATCACTCTTTAAGCACATGAGAAGTTCATTATCCCCGGAGCTCTGGCAGCCATGGGGAGGACTGGAGCAGGGAGCGTCGCAAAGGTGCTGCTGCCCTCAGCCGTGGCTGGTGGCTCTCTGGCCCTCCCGGCAGCCTGGACAGCGGCCGAGGGCCCAGGCAAAGAGCAGCGTGGCTGCAGGGGGGCTGTGGGCTGCTCTGTGGCAGGATGGGGCACTCCTGGCCGCAGAGCTTTGCTGGGTTCTGATGAGAGCAGACTCTCCTGATGGTCCTTGCAGGCTGACACTGCAGCTCCACCATGGGCATGAGCACCTCCGTCCCCTGACAGCCTGACACACGTTTGCCAGCCGGTGGGTGCTCCCTGACAGCCTGAGCTGCACTCCCCAGTTTGGTGACATCTCCGGCAGCCCAATCCCACGCCTGCCATAGTTTGCGGATGCTCCCTGGCAGCCTGACACTGAGCTCTCTTTAACATGAGCCCATGTAAAAAAGCAACAGCTCGTTTGATTTATGATACTTCAGAACAACTAAGATTCAATTGCTCTGCACGTCCCTGGCTCTGATTACCTCCTAAATGAGATAAACTGATGGCAATTTATCCCCAGACCTCACCAACTTTCCCAGGATGCTAACCTGAGCTGCTCGTGCCTAGCTCACGGGCGTGGGGCGGGTGCAGGCAGGTGCAGGCAGCCGGGGCACAGCCCAAACCCATTCCCTCACGCACCCCCAGGACTGCTCCTGCCCGCAGGGATGCCATGATGGAGGCTGAGCCTGGCCCCATGCAGCTCCTGGTGGGTAAGAAGTTCTGGTGGGGGGACCCCTCCACAGCGCTCCCCACACCAGCACAGCCACACTGACATGGGCTGATGGAAAGCACGCCTCCTCACTGGGCTGTCCCCATGCTCCTGCCAGGACAGCGAACCTGCACAGAGGGATCTGCACCACGAGGGCACAGCAGCTTGGCCACAAGGATGGCAGCTCTGCCACGGGGCCCAGCAGCCCCGCTCCTGGCACAGCCATTTCGCACTTTCACCATGCTGACTACACGAAAGCAAAAAACTCCAATCACCCTGCTCTGAAAACAACTGCTGTAACTGTTCAAAAGCGGCTAAAAAAGATTCAAGGGGGAATCAGTCACACTTACGGACACCAGTCCATGACACAAACCATCGGCCATGCCCAGGGTGTGGGGCAATGCTCAGTCCAGGATTCACAGCTGGACCATTCAGACACTGGGATGGCACCTCAAGCCGGGGCTCAGCACCTCTCTGTACTTGTTGCCAGCCTCCAAATCCCATGCAGGACAGTGACCCATCATGGGTGGCCACCTGAACACCCAACCCAGAGCCACTCGCTCCCCTGCCTCTGCCTCTGCCCTGGCCTGCTGCTCCTGCTGATGAGCTGCCACAGTGTCCAGAGCTGCACCAGTTCTTGGAGCAGCCCCGGAGCTAGGAGCAGGAGAGAGACCAACCAAGTCACTCACAAAGGTACCACGGGCAGGAGCCGTGCGCCACCTGCACAAAAAGGAGTGTGATGGGACCCACCTCCGTAATACAGGCTGAGCACAGGGATGCACACAGTCCTCTCTTGGCCAGGATGTCTCTCTCGTGCCACAACGGGGCACACAGCTCAGTGCTGCTGGAACTGGCTACAACAGGACCAAGCTGGGAAGCTCTAAGAGCAGCAACAGTGGCCTCTCCCATGGACTCAGAGGACGGTTCTGCTGGCATGGACGATGCCCACAGCAACAGGTCCTGTTGATGCAGGGCAAGGGGGAGCACGACAGAACCGACCCAGCCTCTGGAACTCCAATTCTGCAATTGGATCAATTTTCTAATACACTAGATTACTTAAAAAAATAAATGCAGGGTCAGATTGTCAATATGTGACCCAAAGCCAGAAACCCAGCATGCAGCAGCCTGTGGCACCACTGTGCTGCAGCACAGGTCTGGGAGCAGCTGGTTCCATCACCTCTGCCCGACCACAGCGCTGAGCTGGCAGGTGTTACACCCAGGCGTCCACTGGAGAAGGACACAGGGGCTTGGAAAGTCTGGATTCACACTGGAGACATGGAGGATGGGCTGCCTGTGTGACTGTGGGTCACGGATGCCCCCTGTGCTGTGCCATGCTCTCCTCACCCTCACATGGTGCTCACATTGCTCCTTCCCAGCGCAACACCGGAGCAGCTCAGCCACCTGCTGCCACCCACTTGGGCACCAGCAGCACAGAGGGGACACTCCTCCTGCTCCTGGTACTGCTGCCAGAGGCGCTGGCAGGAGGATCCGCGGTGCACAAAGTCTGTGCAGTGACAGATGAAGTTTGGTAACTGACACTTCACTGGCAAGTGAAGTTCTGTGTTGATAAATGCCAAGGAATCCACATTGTAGGAAAAATTAACATTGCCTTAGCAACTGATAGGGCTTTAAAATAACTGTATCAACCCGAGACAGGAGCTGGGTACCACTTCAGGTAAGACAGACCTCTGCCCAGCTGACCAGCATGGCCAAGGACCAGTGCAGGAAACAATAAAAATACTCTGATGCCCTCATGCTTGCCACATGGCTCCACCCCCATCACTCCACCTTCCAGGGATGCTGCCAAACCAGGAAGGACAGAAAGAGTGAGCACGTCTGAAAAAACATCCCTATGAAATGATGGAAATGATGGAAAAATGATGGGATTGCTCAAAGGCTCCTGTCCTGGGCACACAAGGAGGGTGACGGTCCTCCAGTCTGTGCGTCTGGGAGCAGAGGGCTGGGACTTCTGCCAAGCACACGTGTTGTTGAAAAGGAACTAATCAAATTTTAAGACTTCAAGCAGTGGTTAGCCCGTATCACTGCTTCATAGAAGTGTTCCCACATTCAATTACCTTTCCCCTTACGAAATTGCATTACATCCTGTGTAACGTGAGGCCCCAGCATCCGCTCCTCTCACACTCCATCAGCTGCACTGAGCAGCCACAGGACCAGATTTCCTCTGCCAGCACTGACACATCAGCCCTGTGCTTCTCAGTCTTCGCTGTGGTCAGCTGAGAGCCCTCATGTCCACGTCACAAACCCCATCAGCACACTAAGGTCAGCTTCGGGACCTCCTTTACAACTCTTTCTTAGCATTTTACTCACAGGACACAGGACTCCAGCACATGCTTTTCAAAATCATTCCCTCCTTCACTGTCCCACTATTCAAACAAAGAATGAGCCTCTCCTTCTGCCAAGCACTGGGCTGAGAACTGCAAACCAATTTGGGAAGGGCAACGGCTCTGAGGAGGCAACAGACACACAGAGCTAAGAACAAAGTGCAACAACAGGCAACACTTCTTGCTATCCAGGAGACACCCGTGGGTATGACAGCCTCAAACGATGCTCAGCGTTCCTCAATCAACCACCAGAGAGGGGAAGCCTGTCTTAGACTCGGTGCACTTCAGATGCAGACAACCATAACAGCAAAAAAGGAACAACAGAGCTGCCCAGCTCTGCGCACCATCAGTGCAATCATTCCAAGAACAAGAACTTGAGAAGAGATGTTCTGCTGTGGGACACCTGGCCTGCTGGACTGCAGGCAGACACGTGATTTGTACCAGGACAGGTACAGGTCTTCAGGTACAGACTAATATTTTCTGGTTCGTTTTGAGCAACTGTTAGCTTCAAACACTTGTACTGAACCCTCCTCCCCTCTGAAATACATCTTTACTTTGGTTCACTACAGAAGCTTATTGAGTGTTGTGGGACAGGACGACCAAGAATAAAAGTCAAATCTCACTTTTTCCAGCGGCTAACCACAGACACAGGCTTTGGAGAACGTGGCTGCCAGGCTCATCTCTTCCTGGACAAATCTGGTGTCTTTTCCCAGCAGAATGCTCCCCTATGCCCTGCAGCCTCCCCGTCAAGCTTTAGGTCCCTCTTCGGCAGCCACAGACACCAGAATTTCTCAACACAAAACCCATCAGTACTCTGAGCACTGGGAGAGCAACGCACATGCCTTCAGCTGGTCCCCTGAAGTAGACAAGCTTTCCAGAAGACCCTCAGCTTGTGGCCCAGCACAGGTCTTTTAAATTATGAAAGTCTGGCCAATTTACAAGTCAACAGAAACAGGTTCTTGTGGTGGGAAGTGTCTGAGAGCACACCTTAACCATACAGCATGCTCTCAGGTCTGCTACTAGAGTCAGCAGTTTTAACTACCAGTGGCTGGCTGTGCAGGCACAGGCATGATGGTCGTTCTGCACAGCATGTGGAGGGAAAGGCAGATCAGAGAGGCTGCTTGCTCTTCCCTGCCTCAGCACAAGCTGCTTGGACAAGGAGTGCTCCGAGCCCCAGGTCACCACCGAGCCCCGCATGAGAAGCACTCCAAGCCCCTGGCACCCGCCGAGCACCGCAGGACCCTTGGGTGCCTGGCACTCTGCGCAAGCAGAGCTGCCCCAGGCAGACCCTCCTACCTTCTGCTGCCGTGCTGGGGCCATCAAGCCGAGTTGTCCCTGTGCTCTTTTTCCTGCGGTGCTTTTTCCTGTTGGCATGTGGTGACGGAGGCGGCTCCAGCTTCGGGCTGGCGGCGCTGGAAATGTTTGGGCTGGAGCTGAGTGAGTCGGCAGTGCCGTTAGCTGGGGACAAAGACAAGGCAGTCATGTACAGTGGGACAGGGACAGTCTCCTCTTTCCAGAGACACCCAAGTGTTCTGGAGCCAGCCCTGGCACTTGCCTGGCTTGACCCACATGACCCCATGAGACAGGGCAGGACCAGCTCAGCTCCACGGCACAGGGAGCTCCAACACCCGCTGCAGCTCAGGGCTGGCAGCTCCTCGGGCACTCACACTGGACCCGCTCCACACTGGGATCCACGCGGAACGATCCCACAGGGACACCTACGCAGCCAGGACACGCAGCAGCACCTCTGGAGCAGTCCCACTCCCAAACACACGTTCCTGGGGAAGCAGTTCCCCCACAGGGCAGTGTGTCCTCACAGGGCTGTGCAAGCGTTTTGGGAAGGGACAGGCCCAGAGGGTGATCCTGGCCTCACCGGGGCCCCGGGATCTGCAGAGCCTCTGCAGAAGCGCTGCCCTCCCAGCACCGCTCTGCCAGATGAGGTGACTGGGGTTGCCACACTCAGGAACCTGAGCATGATGGGCTCAATAGGCTTCCGATACGGAGCTGAAGAAGCTGCATCCCCAGCAGCAACGCACCAAATTTATCCTCAATCATACTGTTCCTTACAATTAATAGCAGAATTAGAAACAATCAGGGAGCTGCCTAATTACTGTCAATTAGAGTGCGCTAATCAAGCTCCGATCACACACACACACGCTGCCGCTGCACTCACCATTAAATGTCAAATTTCATTAGAGACCAGCAACAAAATCAAAAGCCTGACATTCAATTTCAGCAGCACACACAGCGCAGGCTTCCAATCAGCATAAAAATGCAGACTCCGGGGAAGGCAACGAGGCGCAGGAGCCCTCGCCGCACTGTTAACCCTCTCCTAAATCCACTCCTGCCTCTCCAGTGTCCACCCACCCCCAGGGCACAGATGGCAGCCCCATGCTCAGGACCTCTGCCCCGGGCAGCTCACCATCCTCTCTGCCACAGTCAAGTGTCTCCCATCAAGTCCTGACTTCCCATTTCCATGTTTTGTGGCAACAGGAATTAAGAAAGGAACCACAGCACTGCACAAGGGCAGCAGCTCCAGCAGTGGGACGGCAGGGACCTGCCAAGCCTTTCTCCCACCCCAGCCTGCCCTCTGCTCCCCTGGTCCATCCTGGTTTGGTCAGACTGGCTCCCTGGGGCTTGGTCTGCCTCAACAAACACCAACAGAGGGGTGGAGAGGGACACAGAGGGGCACAGGCCAGGAGCTGCCCCAGGCAGGGATCGAGGTACAGCTGCTGTCCCACTCACACAGCTCAGAGAGGCTGCAGCATTGGAGCTCTCCCAGCTCTGGTTTCTCCTGCACTGACACACACTAGTAGGGTGTTTCTGCTATTTATCCATGGGGAAATAGCTCACCCTTGACAATTAAGAGAGATAAATCTAATAAAATCAGACTCCAGTTTTATAAATATAAATTACTGATCCTGCTACAGGACCGTGCTTAGAGCAGGTGTGAAGCACCTTCTGCTCCCAGCCATATGTCACAGGGGACCTGAACTTTCTCGTTGGTGGCTACACGTGGTGCCTCCATCCTCCCTCTGCTGCTCACCTGCTCACCAGGATGCTCCCTGGGCCAAATCCCATGCTGCCGGCACCCTGCCCCACTCCAGGCTCAGCGAGAGGGGTCACACACTGCTGCCCTGCACTCCTGTGGAGTGGCCTGCCATGAGCCTGGCAACTCCCGAGGGGCCATCACCCACACCCCTGCTCTTACTGCCCCGCAGCCAACACCAGAGCTGGGGACTTGCAGGGCCCCCAGGGGATGGGGACAGGATGGCAATGGGGTGGGGGCAGCACGTGGAACACACTCCCTCTGCTAGATCAGGCATTGCTCACTCTTCTCTCCATCCCCAGTAGGGCAGCTGAACCCCTCTGACCCACGCAAGGACTTCCAGAGCCCCAAATCACCAAGGGAACCCATCACAGGCACACCTGGGACCTCCTGGGCCCCTCTCCAAACCAGCCAGCTTTAAGGGGACTCCACAGGTGGGCTGCAGAGTTCCTGCACAGGGGACAGGTACAGAATGTGCTGGAGCACATTTATATGACTGTACTGTGTTTATATGGCCCCATCCCATTGCTCTTCCCTGTACTCTCCAGGGCACAACCAGAGCAGACAGCCTGTCCCCAGGAGCTGGGATGGCAGCCCACAGCCTTGGTACATGCCCAAAATCAGCTCTGAGCAGAGGAATATTCCTCACCTGCCCTGTCATGCAGAACTGAAAATGCAGCAGAGAGCCTGGGCTCTGGCAGAGCTGGGGTTCAGGTGTGGTGCAGGACAGGCTCGCTCAGCTCAGCCCTGCCACATGGGAAGCCCTGCCCACCCACCAGTGCCCCCTCCCTCAGGACACTGCGAATCCACTTGTGCCAGCTGTGGCTGTGGGGGACACAGAGCAGGGATGCAGCCCCGGGAACTGCCCGGGACCCCCAGGCCGGTGGCCCACGGTGTGCCACGGGCCCTCCAGGACAGCTGGCCCTGTGACGAGTCTGTGGAGCACTAACACAGGGCTCAGGGTCTGGCACAGTGTGCTGGGACCTGAGAGCGGCTGAACGGCCACCAGCACGCAGGACACACAGACAGCACTGAGCTGACATCTCACCCCTCCACGTCACTGGGCGGAGCAGCGGCCGAGAATCACAGAATGGTTTGGGTTGGAAGGGACCAAAGCTCATCCAGTCCTGCACCCGCAGTGTTCAGCGACACGTCCGCTATCCCAGGGTGCTCCAAACCCTGTCCCTGTTCTCTGGACACCCTGTTGCCTCACCACCCTCTCAATAAAACACCTCTTCCTTTTATCTAGTCTAAACTCACCCACTTTTAGTTTAAAAACATTATTCCTTTTCCTGCTACAACACACCCTGCAGATCAGCTCTCACTTGACAGTCTTCAGTTACTGTGCATAGAAGAGGCAGATTGGTCCAGGTGCTGCGAGCACGGACAGCTCCTCCGTGGACAGGAACAGAAGGACACAGAGCAGAGGGATAGAGAGCAGAAGGACAAGGGGCAGAGCATCAGGGGGCAGAGGGGTGGGGAGCACAGGCTGGGCTCTCCTGACACCCAGGCAAGGGCAAGGCAGAGCAACACACCACACCAACACACAGCACCAACACACAGCACCAACACACCGCACCAACACACAGCACCAACACGCAGCACCAACACACCACACCAACACACAGCACCAACACACCACACCAACACACAGCACCAACACGNAACACACCGCACCAACACGCAGCACCAACACGCAGCACCAACACGCAGCACCAACACACAGCACCAACACACCGCACCAACACACAGCACCAACACGCAGCACAGCTCCGCTGAGGGGCTGCTGGGAGGGAGGCTGAGACCTGCCCTGACAGCTCCTGGGGCAGGAGGGCCCCGAGGCAAGGAGCTGCTCTCCAGAGGGATGGCACCGCAAAACCGCCCTGTGCCGGGGTGCGGC
>VYXC01009549.1:76735-101061 GCA_013397175.1 Platysteira castanea
GGATACTCAGAGCTCAGACAGTGTCTGCCAGCCCCAAGCCCCCAGCCCTGGCTATGGCCCCAGACACGGAGCAGAGGAAGGTGAGGAAGGGAGAGCAGAAACAGAGGGCCTGTGAGAAGCTCCTCCTGCAGAGGGCAAGGTCCTGCAGGGCCCTAGGGAGCACAGATCTGACCCCTGCACCCCCACCCAGCCACGCCAGGAGCCCCAGCCTGCCAGGACATGGCTTTTCATCACACCTCCGAGGAGCAGCACAGGCTGCCACAAACGCCCAGTGTTTCATTCTGAAAGAAGGAACAGCTTCCATCAGTCCCTGCAGCCCTTCCAAGCTCCCTGCACCTCAGTCCAGCTGCCTGGGGTCACCCAGCTGCGGGGGAACCCCTCCCAGCCCAGCCACTTGCTCGCTCACAGACCTCGTGCTGTGCAACTCCGGCTTGTCCAAGGGAGCTGCTGGGTGGTCCCAGCAAGGCCAGGGCTCTCAGAAATTGCATCCCTTTGGAAGTGACACCCTGGCAGCTGCTGGTATGTTCCCTGTCAACTGGGCAAGTGACAGTGACATGTAAAACCTGCCTGCCTCTGAGCCAACACCTGCAGGAACTGAACCCCAAACTGCTGACAGTTCCCCAAGTCCCTCTCCCAGTCACTGTTTCCTCAACCCCCTCAAAAGAGACTCACATGGCTCCGTGATGCCTTTCCAGTACAGCCCAACTGATGATGTGCACTGGATGGAAAACTACCTAAAACCAGAACGGCCTTTTCCCAGGCATGACACGTGGCAGCCCGGATGCTTCAGTGAAACACCTGGATCAGAGCAAACTGGGAATTCCTCA
Organism: Platysteira castanea; assembly: GCA_013397175.1. Classification (NCBI taxonomy): domain Eukaryota; kingdom Metazoa; phylum Chordata; class Aves; order Passeriformes; genus Platysteira; species Platysteira castanea. The sequence continues at coordinate 77,563 of VYXC01009549.1, forward strand.
TTAAGGTGTGGCTGCCCAGGGAACAGGATAAAGGCGAGTTAGCCAAAAGGGCACCATCGGTCAGGAAGGAGATAATTTGCAGAGTCACTTGAGGATCTTTTTAGCATGTCTTTAATATTTTCAAGAGCTATTTTGCAAAATAATAGGCAGGGTCTGGTGAAATTTCCTGGCGAACATTACGCTGGATGCTGCTACCAGGCCCTTACAGTGTGGAGGAAACCAGCTTTGGCACAGGGAATGGGCTGTGCTGACTTTTAAAGAGGCACCAGCTGGAGAGCAGTTTTGGGATCCCCCTGGGTTTATGGCCAAGTCCAGGACAGGTCTCTCCTCCGGAGTGCCAGGCCCTGCTCCCTCGCAGGCAGAGGGATGCTGCTGCTGCACCACGGTGCAGAGGCACTGCCAGCGTGGCTCACGGTGGTGACCGAGGTGCTCCAGGATGGGTGAGGACACCCTGGCACAGAGCAAACCCTCTTCCCTCTGGTAGTGCAGGATTATGCTATTGACTGTCTGCCAAACCATGTCCCAAGGAGCCCTCGTCACTCTGCCCCTCAACCACTCGCTGCCAAGACATCACCATTTATTCCAAATAAAAACTGGGATTATGGTGAGTCACCTTAGTGTACTGGCTCCCCAGTGCCTGGCTGGAGCCTGCAGCTGAACACGTCTCAAAGCCTCCCCAAAAGCTCTGGTTACTCAGGACCCTGAGCTGGGCTGGAACACAGCTCCAGCCAGTGGGAAACTTCTCCACCCCCAGAGACCAGCCGGTGCTTGAAGGAAGGTGAGAGCCAAGGAGCCTGGTAGAGCTGCCTGCCTGTGAAAACCCTGCTGGGGAGGACATAACTCACCCCCGTGTCAATGGGCCAGCAGCTGCCGTGGCAGGAAGGTGCGGTCCTGGGAGCCCCTGTGGCTGCTGTTCCCAGAGCCACCTGTGCCCCAGAGTCAGGAGTCTCTCTCAGGCTGGGTTTGTAAACGAAGCACTGCACGCTGTTACCTGGACATTGTTGGGTCCTTCCTCCTGAACAGTTCCCATGACTCCAAAACATACGGGCTGGCTCCCACCAGCCAGGAGCCCCGGGGTGGAGAGGTGTCCTTTGAAAGACATCAACCCGTGTGTTCTCCTTGGGAGCTGGCCACCATGCTGAGCACCCGTACAGTGCCCAGGCATGGTGGGGCACATTCTGGGGTGACAGATGGACAGGTGTTCTCCCCAGCTCTGCCGACAGCCAATGTCTGTGCGGAATCACCGATCCCAACTGTGGGCGACCGAGGTTTCCCAGCCCAGCTCCGTAGCAGGGCCATCAGGATCTGCCAGCTTGCACACAGCAGGAGCCACTGCCTTGCACTGGGCCTCGCAGATGCTCTGACACAGGGAATCTCCCTCCTCTCTCAGCGCTGCCCTTGCAGAGCATGGTTTTGGACATCTGCACGTGCTAAGTAACTACGTGACACCCCAGCTCCTACCACAGCTGACCCGTGTGGGTACGAACCATCAGGACAAAAAACTCTGCATGGTGCCAGTGCCTCTGGGACAACTGAGAGCCTGGGCTGGCTGTGGCAGCAGGACGGGGAGGGCTGGCCATGACACTTCCCACCCCCCAGCCAGAGCTCCAGCACACCAGATGAGCCCCTGCTTCTCCAGCCAGCACACCAGCTCACCTCTGGTTTAGAGGGTGACTGACCCCACGAACAGCATTACAGGACCAGCAGCCTGGAGAAGCCTGGGAATGGGCACCTCAGGGATGCTGCCCCCAAAATCCTGCACCGAGAGCACATCACCAGCCCGGGAACTGCGGGCAGCTGCAGCCACTCCGTCTGCCTCCAGCCTGAGCTCTGCCTGCACCACGTCCCCGCACAGAGCAGAGCCCACAGTGCCGGCTGAGGCGCCCCGTGTCACCCACTGAGCAGCTCCACGGCCAAGGAAGGCGAGCTCTGCAGGGAGAGGCAGATTCGTGGAAGAGAAATGGCAGATCTGGAGCCAGGGAGTGGCCAAAGGAGCCCTCGGACTGCCCAAGCTTTGCTGCACAGCACAAAGTCACATCACAGGTCTGCCCCTATGTCACTCCTGCCTGAACTATGATGGATCTGTCAGAAAATCTGATCCTGACTTGAACGTTGCTGGTGCCAGAGAGATCACAGTGATGCTGGGGAAGTGCTTCCAGTGGTTAATTGCCTTCGCTGCTGAAATCTGGGCCTTATTTCTGGCCCGAGTTGTCTTCCTTCTGCCACTGTCACTGGATCCTGGTTCATTTCATCTGATAAAGAGCTCTCACCAAATTTCTGTTCCTATACAGCTATTTACAGATGGTGCTGAAATTACCTCTTAACCTTTTCTCCAATAAGCTAAATATATTGAGCTAATCAAATCTTCCTATAAGGTGATTCTGAGAGCACTTCCTGGTTTTTACAGCCTTTCCTGTCCATCGTTTTTCCTCTCATCCTGTGGACACATGAATCCATTAATCTGAGCCCTATGCAAGTCCTCTCCACCCCAAAACTGACTGTTACCACCTATACATGAAAAAGACCTTGACCACATCTTCTACAATTCCTGAATTAAGTAATTCAGCCTTGCTGATTCCAACATGTCCACATCTCCTACCTGCTGTTTAATTCGCTGCCTAATTACAGCTGGAATATGAAGAATTCATCATTCTGTGCTGAGATACATCATCTTGCCTCTTCCTAAACACCAGTACAAGTGTTCACTGAACACTTCGCTTTTTTTCCTTATGAACTGTTCTATTATTCCCATACAGTAATGAAGGAGTGCTGGGGTTAGGATTCATTAGTTCCAAATAAACTTGAAAAAAACCCTTTCACTGTCTGTAACTCCACTGCATCCCCTCGTGCAGTGCAGGCTCCTGTGCCAGCCAAGCTGGAAGGTGAGCTGGGAAATGAGCTCCCAGTACCAGATCCCTCACTTTTATTTGTATGCTATGCGGAAACCCCATGAACACGTGAAAGTTGAGGATCAGGGACTTGGTGAGATACATGAGCAGTGACTGATCTCATGACTCACAGGCTGAACAACTGCCACAGGGTGCAGCAGCCGCTCACCCAGCACTGGGCAAAGATGGGTCTTTGGCATGGAGCGGTGGTGAAGGAGACCACAGTGCACACCCACACCAGGCTGCGCACACCAAGACACGAAGAGCACCAGGCAGGACACGGGAGCTGTCCTGTGCTCAGCACCTGGAGCAGGAATTGAGACACAGGAGTTGAGTTTTTGCCAAGTCAAACAGCTGTGAGAGCGATAAAAGAGAGGTTTTCCCCTGGGAGAAGGGAACAGAGGTGAAGTGACAGACTTGGGCAGATGTCGCCAAAATGGGAAGCTCTCCGTGGGGCCGGCAGTGTTGGTGTCCCCGTCAGCTGGTGGGGGGTTCTCCCCAATGGCTGTGCTGTGCTGGTGCTCTTACTTCATCAGTGACTTTGTTCCTAAGTTCCTCATCACCATCATTTGTCAAATGTTATTTAACCTCCTCCCAGCTCTGGCGGGCACAGAGCGAGATCCGGGGCAGCGTAAGGCCGCCAGGCTCCCCGTGAGCCCGGAGCCCGGGGCAAATGGTGACACAGCCCTTTGTGTGGCTGCAGCCACGGTGAGTTTGGGAACACAAGGAGCTGGAATCCTTCCCATAAAGCCAGGAGGGTCACTCTGAAGGCTGCTCTCAATTAATCACTCGTGGCGATGTTGGGCCGGGAGCGCTGGCACGGGTCTGAAGGGCAGCGGGAGCCTCCACCACGGCTCCAGCTGGCTGTGCCGGCCACACCAGTGCCACCAGCCTCCGACTGCTGCAGCTTCCAGCTCCCACTCAGCACTTATCCACTGCTTTATCATGTTGCCGTTAATTTTATCACTTTTTATACACACACAGACACAGCTGCACGAACCACAGCAGCACCGTGCAGCCAGCTCCCTCCGCCTGGCCCTGCCCCTTCTCACTATCGGGACAGAGAGTGAACAGCTCACATCTCTCCACCAACACTGACATATTTTTAAGCAGTACAATTTTCCTTTTACCTTTCTGCTATCCACTAAAATACTCTTTAAAAACTCCTAATTATGCTTCTTTTTTTTTTTTTCCTGTTTAAGTTCCTTCTCCCAAAAGATCTGGCACGTAATTGCTTCCAGCTTGGTGAAATTGGCTCGGATACATTTTTGTGTGCATGTGTCTGTGCATGTGTGTGTTTAATACTCCATTTCTGATCTGAATTTACTCTGCCTGAACACCAGCACAATACACCCAGGGTACTTTTACGCGAGGCACTACTGAATTTAGTTTGGTGACTGGCTGAAGTGAGGGTAACAGCAGTGTTCTCCTTGGGAGCTGTTCTGCTGTCTGGAACCAGAATTCAGAAAGTCCATGGGAGCTTTACTGTAACTTGATAAAGTCCTTCATTGACACTCTCCAACACGTTACAAAGAATTACCTCAGAAAACCAAGGTGCTGGGCATGAGCAGCAGGAGCGGATGAAGGAAGCGTGGTCTGTGCTCCAGATCACTCTCCTGGTCTGTTACTGTGAACAGAGGCGTCACTTACGGTCCCTGCAGAAACCTGGCATCACAAGCTGCAGAAAACGTGCGAGTAATGCCGTGTAAAACACGACCCAGAACAGATCTGTGCAGCAGCCCCCCGAGATCCCTGTGGTGGCAGTGGGAGATGGACACTCGTGACAGGCAGCACCGACATGGATCCCCCTTTGCATGCACAGGTGGAGCAGGAACCTGCGTCTGAGACAGAGCTGCAGAAGGGAAGGAAGCAGAGCCAGACTTCTCTGGGCTTGCTGAGGAGCGTGGACCTGGCCCAGCACTGCAGTGACCGATGAAGAACAGCCCCTGCCCCCAGCTCCCAAGTGCAGCTGGGAAAGGGCCATTTGGGGATGCTGGAATTGTTGTATTTTCCCACATAGCTCCAGTTTCTAAAGCCGTTCACTCATACAAGGCTTTATCCACCCCTGCCTGCTCTGCCCACAGAGGCTGCTTGGTGCGCAGCAGCACAACCTCCTGGGGCACACACATTCACAGGGATGGAGCAAGCCCTGCTCTGTTTGGAGAACAGGATGGCCCTGTCCCCTGCCTGCTAGTGATGAGCTTTCCCACGTTCCTCTGGGACACCTCCCTGTCCAGCAGCAGAGAGAAGATCCCAGGCAAAGGCCCTGTGTGCTGACGGCCGAGGCAGGTCCAGACGGACTTGCCACTGGAGCCGCTGCCTGTGCTCAGGGATGAGCTGGGGCTGCGTGACAGCAGAGTAGGACTTCGTGGCCTCTAGCAAGTCACTCCCTGGCCCTCTCCCTCCTGCAGCACAAGCCTGGGTTGTATGGATGAAAGTGTGGTTTGCTGGCTCTCAGTCCACCTTGGAGAACACCGGCCACCGCTGCAGCCCAGCCCTCCCTGGCAGCACCAGCAAGTTATTTACGCCGAGATTTTCACAGGTGGCCACTAATTACACCGCTGTAGCTTATCCAGGTGCCCCATGCAAGGCACCCTGAGCCAGATGTTCCAGAATGCAGGATGCTGAGAGCTACAGCCACAGCCCCCAGGCCTGGCCATCTGCCCCATGCCCACCTGGCTGCCCTGGATACCTTGGCCAGCCCTGGGCAGGGCTCTGATCACCACGGCACTCTGCTGCCTTGTGCTTCTCCCTCCCTGTTCCTCTCCCACTCCCTTTCTCCAAGGCCTTTTCCCTGCTCAGCCCTGCACGGAATGGCTCCTTAGTGATCTGGTAAGGAGTAAGTGTATCAGCTCCCAGTAATTATCTCTAATTAGGGTTAGTGATTACACTGTTGGGTTGAAGAAAATCAGTCTCTGTTCTTCCACTGGGGAGGGCACAGAGAGCTGGGATGCGGAGGGAGGAAGCACCAGCAGCTCCCTTCGTGCTCCGATCCCTTCCATTAACTTCCCCCTGCCCACAGGGCTCTGGAGCTGCCTGTTCCATGAGCAGGAGCCACGTGGGAGCTGTGGCTGGGGGTGGCTGTCAGGACACAGCCCCACTCTGCCACTGCTCCAGACCAGGAGGGGACAGCCCGGCCTGGGGGGAGAGCAGAGCCAGGGCTGGTGGCAGGGCGGGCACAGCACGGCCAGAGACTCTCCTGGCCTGCTGGGCACTGCCCAGGACAGGGCTGCGGGGGCTGTGTGGGGGCACGGTGCCGTGCTGGGGCTGCAGAGGCTCCCCACAACAGCAGCAGGGAGCAGAGCCCTGCGGACAGCCTGCCTCTCCTCTGGGCACAGGGCTTGCCCAGCAGCCAGCAGGGACTCCTTCCACTGGCCCAGGCTGCTCCAAGCCCCATCCAGCCTGGCCTTGGACACTTCCAGGGATCCAGGGGCAGCCACAGCCCACGAGTGTCAGCAACCGAAAGGGGCTCAGGGCCTCACAGCCCAGTATTTCCTTTGGGGACGTGGGATCAACCCACACACTGCTGTGAATGCCCCACAGCTACCGTGCAAGGGACCTTCACCAACCCCTGCCCAAACCAGCCTCTACCAAGGTGCTCCTCCTGTTCCGAGGGCCTGGGGCAGACTGAGCTCTGAACGACAGGAATGGTGAAAAGGGCTAAAAAAAGGCCAAATTATTGAGAGAGAAAAAGCAATTCTTGGGCTCCAAACTGGGGGGAGCAGAGCTAGCAGATGCTTATGACATATTTGGCTTCACCTTCTTGTCTCAGTATTCCTTCTTCAGTAAGAAATAACAGCTGAGATAATCAGGTTACAATGCCTGGAAATATGAAATTCATCCAAACTCTAGCAGATCCTAGCAAATAAAACCTTGAGCTGATCCAACAGAATCTGGGCCCTCCAGCCTTCTGTCCAGCACTAGAACCAGGCACCAAGGATTGCTGGTCCTGTCCTGCCTTGTGTTATCCCACCCGGCTGCCGCCACACTCCTCCTCTTCCCACGGAGTCCTGACCATTTCTAGCCCCCACTCAATGCAAAACTTTAAACCAGCAGCTCAAGCCTCACATTTGGATTCATCCTCCACCTTCAGACATGCAGATAAACATTCCTAAGAGGTTACTGTATGACTGTAATGGTGAATGTATAATATTTATAATATACATATGAATTTGCAGTATTTTATACATGATTCATGATGCAAAATATTAATTACAGATAAATTTTAGTAAATCTCTCATCTCAGCTTCATCTTCAGACTACAAACAACCCTTTAACATATTATTGGGAAGGGCAGAAGTCCCACGTGGAGGAGTAGACAGATCCTCACCCTCTTCCTTTCAGCTCAGCATCCCCACGTCCGAGTTACAGAAGCCCAGACTGGTTTGGGTTGGAAGTGACCTCGAAGTTCATCCACTTCCACCCCTGCCCTGGCCCCTGGCTGAACAGCAGTGGCTAACGTTGGACTTTTACAGTCAGACTCAACAGCAAGCCAAGTGAGCGAGCCGAGATCACAGCTGGAGGGAGGGAGGGCGCGTCCCCACAGCTGGCACCGACCCAGCCCGCGTGGGCACTGCCCCCGCCCCGGTGCCACGCAGTCCTGCAGGCTGAGGGGGAGGCCCTGGGGCCCCTGCTTTCATTCTGCTGCCCAAGGGCCACGATAAAGAGCACAGTGCATAGGATCCTGCCTCCGAGCAGAATACACCAGAATAACGAGCGGCAGCCAGGGATTTAGGAGCAGGAGCCACACACAGTGTGTGGAACAGGGCAGCCGTGGGACCACGAGCAAATCCCAGGGTCAACAAAACTCATCCAGCTCTCCAGCAAAGTGTGGAGCACAGCTGTAACCTGGGATGTTCCTGGACACATGCCAGGGCAGGGTGACCTGAGCTGCTGGGCGGGGGAAAAGCAAAACCAACTTTGTTTCAGAAGCGAGAGCTGACCTTTCCCTCCTGAGTCCCCAAACTTCCATTCTTTTGTAGGAGATGAATGACCCTGCACTGACCTGAAGAATCTGTTGTGCAGCCACAGCCAGGAGAAAGGCAGGAGATGATCCACCAGCCTCCTGTCTGCCATGACCTGCACCACCCTGCTCTCACTGCTCTTCTTCCCTCAATGTCATTGTCCCCCACGGCGAGCAGCGGTGTGCCAGGGAAACAGGTTTTCCCTTTTCTTTGTTAATTCTTCCCTCATTACATTTGAAATTCCACAATCAGTGTGCACTGTAATTGTCGAATTTGATGCTAATGATTAATGAATTAAACATGGATCCATCAATTAGTCCTCGGAGAATAATTCTGCATAAAGCAGCGGATAATGTAATTACAGTAACAAAGATAATGAGATGTTAACATCGACGGAGCCCGACGTGACATGATCACAGCAGGCTCAGCAACCCCGGCCTGGGGGAGCCAATCCCTCACTCTGCAGAGGCAGAGCATCGGGGGGCACGGGCCTGGCAGGGGGGGCCGTGCCACCGCGGTGCTCCCCCGGCACCAGCGCCGGCACCGCGCTCTGCGCCCGCCTGCCTCGTGCAAATGCTCCCGGCCACCCGCTCCAGAAGCCACAGCAGAGCTGTCGGGCGCCAGCACTGACCCAGCCGAGATCCCGAGCTGCCTGCAGACCCAGCACCATCCCCTGCCATCCCGACGCTGGGAGCGGCCGAGGCCGGCTCAGGCTCCCTCCCACCACCCCACCCGGCACAGGGGCCTGGGGACAGGACACAGAGCTCAGCCCAGGGACAGCTGGACCCCCGTCACCTCAGAGCAAACAGGAGCACCATCCAAGCCCTGCATGCCAAGCAGTGCCTCCCACCACCACACTCTGGGAAACACTCCCTGCAGGACATGCAGGAGTGATGCTGCAGAAGCAGGAGGAGGAAGAGGACTCACACCGATGCTGGCCCTGACACACGTGTCAGACCACAGAGACTGTTCCTCGGGCTGAAGGGAACTGACCAGCAGCAGCCCCCACCCAAAACCCTCCAGAGCTCAAGCTCCGGCCTCCGTGCCGAGTGTGACCGAGTCCTGCTCAGCCTCGCCTGCACTGACACGGCCGCTGTCTGCTCGCCTGCACCACTCGGCAGCACACCCCATGGGAGACTCATGGGCCTCAGCAAGCTGGAGAATTCCCCCAGAGTGGAGCAGAACTTCCCCTTTAGCCTGTTCCCTTCACTCTGTGCTCTGGCTCCCCCATGTTTATTTCCTTCGGTCCCATCTCTGCTGCCGCAAACACCACCCGTCACTGCCTGCAGCCACAACCATCTCAGCATTGCTGCAGCCTCTTCCTTCACTTCTCTTCACTTCCCACTCCAAGGCAGGCTTCCTAGCGTTCAGGTCCCCTCAGCACCCTCTGACACCACCGAGCTGCGATGCAGAGCCAGCGCGTGTGCTCCGTGCCTGCACGGGTGTCGTGACTCCGGTACCTCCCTGCCCTTTGCTTCCACTTTGGAGCAGGTCCCTACAAACCTCTGTGAAGCAAGAACCCAGGGCTCAGCTGGGCTGAGGCTGGGCTCTTATGCTGACTGACACTGTCTCTGTTGTGCCACCATCTGTCCTCCCCACTGAAGTCCCTTTTCACCCCGTCTGCACTTTGATGCGAGCTGCCCTCGTTCCTAGAGCCAGAAACGTGCAATGCACAGCACAAGGGTAGGTGAGCCTGATGAACCATAGCAAGGATGCACCTGGGGGGCCGTGAGGAAGAGGGCAAGAGAAGCAACATTTTTAGCAGGAAGAGGGGCAGCAGGGATTTGAAGGAGACACCTGACCCAGCAGTGTCACACCTCCAGTGAACACCTGCCTTCAGGCCATAGCACCTGTGAGCTCTGGCTTGTCCCTCTCCTGCCCTCTCCAGCCCAAGCACTGTAGTTCCATCTCCTGCCATGGGCAGGGACACCTTCCACCAGACCAGGCTGCTCCAACAAGTGTCCTGTCCGAACTGGCCTTGGACTTCCAGCGATGGGGCAGCCACAGCTCCCCCAGGCACCCTGTGCCAGGGCCTCCCCACCCTCACAGGGAAGAACTTCCCAAAATCCAACCCAAACCTCCCCTCCTCCACCATTCCCCCTTGTCCTCTCACTCCAGGCCCTTGTCCAAAGTCGCTCTCCAGCTTCAGGCACTGGAAGGGCTCAGAGGTCTTCCCCGGAGCCTTCTCTTCTCCAGGTTAACACCTCCAGCTCTCTCAGCCTATCTCCACAGGAGAGGGGCTCCAGCCCTTGGAGTATCTCCATGGCCTCCTCTGCACAATAGGAACTCATCCAACCTAAAATAAACCCAAGTTTAACTACAGGAAAGCTGCCTTCTTGAATGGCAGTTTAAATACTGGGGCACAATCACGACTGAGCTCAGAGCCTCCACTGGTTTCACAAACACAGGCCCCTACCTCATTCCTACTGTATTTAGCTTGAAGCTGTCTATACCTGCTTTGGAGCTATTTTGAGTCCTCACCAGAGCACTGCATCCATGTATTTCATCCACATACAGGGCAAGGTGAGAGGCTTTTTTTCCTTCTCCCCTCTGTGTCCCTGGTCTTTCCTTGCCCCAGGGAAGGACTGTGTGTGCGGTGGGCATCAGCCAGCACACTCACTTACCTTTGCAGAGCTCAGGTCACAGAGGAACCAGGGACACTTGCTCTGAGCTCTAACCACTGGCCACCTGGTTTTGGCCAGAGGTTCCTGGGGCAAGACAGCAAATCCCCCATGTCTCCAAACTTCATGTCCTCTGAAGATTAACTTGCAACTGGCAAAGAAGTGCAAACTTTGAAGTGCTTCCTCTGCAGTCCCCAAAACACATGTCAGATGAGAGATGCCCAGTGGATCCAGTAACAGTCTCACCCACAGTCCCCAAGGTGGCAAAACTGTGAGGTCACCGCTAGCTTGAATCCAGGCAGCTTCAAACTCCATCAGCCCCAAATCCAGCCCTGGGCATTGCTCAGGGATGAGAGCACATCACCTCAGAGGGTTTGTGCCCCATCACTGCACTTGGTGACTGCATGCACTCCTACTGGGCTTGGAGGCATCAGAGTGAGATGAAAAAAATCCTCAGAAGCACCTTTACTGATTGTGTACCAGGAGGAAAACCCTTCTGACACTGCAGACACAGCCTGAGCCCAGACAGGACACACAAAGCTGCTGTCCTAGTGCTGAGCCCCGTGTGGACACACCCACTGCGGGCAGCCCTCAGCACTGCTCTGCTCAAGGGCCCCAGGGCAGAGAGCCAACAGGGGATCCCAGATCCACAGCCCCTACACGGGAACGACCATCGTACCACAGGGTCCCACGCCCTGCACACACACGCACAGCAACACCCACAAGCTGGACTAGAGCACGCCTCATGAAAAGAAAACCGGTCTCACTCCAAAGGTTTCAGGCAGTGCTAAGTCCAACTGCTCTCCAGATAAACTTTTCCAAGGTTCATTTCCCCCCTGCTAGGAAACTGCCTCTCCTGCCCCGTGTAAACTGCTCCACGTCCTGCTCCACGCAGGGCTGCGCTGCGTCTGCCCCAGCCCTGTGGCCCAGACTGAGGGGTCTCACGCCGTACCCGCTCCTTGGCACCGCTTTCCAGCAGCTGTGATCAGCAATCCAGGCACATCCCAACCCGCTGCTGCGAGCCCAACAGCACTGAGAGGACTGCTGGAAGTAGGATACGGGGTTACGTGAGCAGCTGGTTTGACATCAGCATAAGCTCCTCCGTGGTTTGAATCCTTCCCCCAGCTCTGATAGCTCTGCTAAGTCAGAGCTCAGACAAGGCACCTCTGACATGCAGGCAGACAAGTGTCCCCGTCCAGACTCAGGAACTGTCCCCAGGCTGGGGCACGCTGAGCGTGTGGGGTGGTGGTGAAAGAGCGTCAGGGTCCAGTGCAGAGCCACGGCAAGCAACAGGCAGAGCCTGCAGCCCTGGTCAGAACAGGCGGCTTGTCCACAGACTTCTGACTTGACAAGAACAGCAGTTTGGGTTTGGGAGGGCTCGTTGTGTCCTCCTTGGCACCACGTGAGCAGAGATGTTACTGTGCCCCCTTCCCTGTGTGTGTGTGCCATGCCAAGGACTCCACCAGCTCCTGACTCTCACCCCCACCACATCCCACCTCCCCTCAGCCCTGGGATGCTCGGAAGCACGCTGCTGACAGCACCCCGGCCTCGGGGCAGGGCAGGAGTGAGCAAGATGGGGATGTGTCACCCAAGCTCACCCTCAGTGGCAGTACTGCATTTGCAAGGATTTCCGTGAGCAGCACCACCAGCGCTACCTCAGCATCCCAAACACAGTGTTTTCCATGACCTGTGCACCAGAGTGTGCCAACAGCTGGCTGGGAAGAAGGCAGGTGGAAACTGCCCACCCTGGCCAAGGACACCAGCCCCAAGGATACACTGAAGGCGATGGGAAATGAGCGCAGGAAGGCCCCAGGGTGAACAGTTCCCCCAGGCAGGATGAGAACCTCCCGTGGCAGCAGCAGCAAGGAGGAGCACGGCAGGAACTCTGAGAGGCCAAGGGGCAGCCAGCCTCCCAACCTCACCTCACCTCCCAGCCCCACCTCACCACACTCTGGGGCAACTGCCCCTCTTCAGTGCACAGAGTGATGATCCCAAACCAGATCTTTGCCATTTCTCCAGGGGAAAGCGAGGAGGAAATAGGGTCCCAAAATCAGAAAGAAACCAAAGACAACTCGTCAAGGACCAAGAGCCACCCTAGTTGGGATTTCCTTTGGTTTACAGAGCAGCAGCTTCCACCACGTGTAGCAGCTCACCAGCCTCAACACCTTCCTCAGGGTAAGGAAATTCCTCAGGGGTTCACACTGCCAGTGAAACCCTTTGACATTCTTCTGTCCTGGACACCAACCAGCACAAAATCCTACGAGCAGCTTACCTGGGACCTGCACAGAAATGCTGATGCCCACCAGAGGGGCTCCCCAGGGTGGTGAAAGCAGGACACTTGAGAGGGGGCTCTGTTCCAGCTCAGCGGAGCCCAGGGCTGCAGACACACTGCAGGACAGACAGCCACTGGCTCTGTGCCACCCACAGCAGCCCTTACCTGTGCCTCCTGCCAGCTGCGAGCTGCTCCGCTCCTTGGCCAGCCCGTTGGCTTTGGGGCTGGCGCTGGGCGCTGCCGCCGCCGTGGCCCTGGGGAGCCGCTTGCCCGGCACCTTCACCGTGGTTCTCAGCAGATCGATCTCCTTCCCATGGACGTTCTGCATGTAGTCCTGGAGCAGAGAGGCACAAGGGTGGAGGATCAGCCCTGCCCCAGCCACACACACTCAGCTCCCCCAGCCTCAGGATCAGCACTAAGCCCTGTCAGATGCCAGGACAAGCCCATTTGGGAAAGCGTGGCTGGGGATCAGAGGTCAGACCAAAGGGCACGCAGGTGGCCAGCAGCTCCTCCTCCCTATCACCCTTTGTTTAATCTCAGCACTCAACTGCAATAGCTAATAATATAATATAACATAACATAATATAACATAATATAGGTACAGGATATGCAATGGGATACCTAGAAATTCCCTCTCAGGTCACAGCTGGGGTAAGAGAAACCCAAACCAACAGAACTCAGGTGACTCCCTTGGTCATTCACCTGCAGAGCTTCCTATTATTCAAAACTTGGTGCATCCACCATTTCCTCTGGTAGACAATTTACTCTACAACCAAAACCCCATGTGCAGACTGTAACTATCACTCTGCCCTGTCTCCCAAGAGCATCTCAGCTTTCAGTCAGAATGAGGGTGCAGACTCCCAATCTCTCCCAAGCATTGTGTCCCTTCCTGTGCCTCCCATCCCACCCTGCTCCATGGGGCACTGTGGATCTTCCCCAGCCCTCTCTGATGAGGCCAGCTCCTCCTCGGGCTTGTGCCCTCAGAAGGGGATGACCCAACCAATGTTTCAGAGGGGAACTGCTGGTCAGATCCCGAGGGAGCAGGGACTGGAGCTCAGGGCTCTGGGAGGAACAGGGAGGTGGGGACACCATCCCTGGGCTCCCGTGCTGCCATCAGGAGAGGAGCCACAGCTGTCCAGGGCGAGCTTGTGGCTGCTGCGGGGGCTTGGGTTCACTCCAGTTCACAAGCAGGTCACCAAAAAGATTAACTCAGAGATGGTCCCTGTCTGCTTCCGCATGCAACAAGATAAAGACGTGAACAAGCTCAGTTCAGGAGTAACAATCCTCCCATCCTGGACCCAAAAGCAGGTGACAGGGGCTGCACAGGCCATGCTCTGTGCTCTCAGGTGACTATTTGCAAGGGTCATAATCTCCCAACGGCACCTTCACGCCCTGGTCTGAACCCCTCCCTTTCCACTGACCCCCATGCAGGCGTCCTGTTCCCACACCACGCCCCGGACACGGGGCAGCTCCCAGGGGCCGGGCCGCCTGGCCTCAACCCCTGGCACTCACCCTCCAGGACCCTGGGTGACTCTGAGAGCACCAGCCTAAGCAAACACCACACCAAGCTGCTCCCAGCTGGGTGCAGACCTGGTGACAGCCCTGGGCAGGGACCCTCGGAGGGGCTGGAGGATTTTCCCTCACTCAGCACAACTGCGGCGGTCGCCGGCTGCCTGCCGGAGCGAGCGGTCACTGGCGCTCGGCTTTTATTACCCACCATAAAACAGCAATTTCTTCCCAAGCCTCCTCGCTAATTACCCAGCCAGTTCTCTCATTTCATTTTATTACTGGAATTAACAACGAGTTCAAAGCGTGGAAAGCTATTAAGATGTGTGATTAAGCCACATTCAATTAGTTTCTACAAACAATTTAATTGATGTTGCAGATAGAATTAACAGAAGGTGATTGTGTGAATGGCTCCACTGGCTGCAAAATGGGAGCTGCTTCCCTGGCTCTGTGCAGCACGGCCGGCGAGCCTGGGCTCAGCCACGCACCTTCCCAGCAGCAGAATTCTCTCCAAGGCTTTGGGGAAGTGATGGGAAACTGCACTGGGCTCTTCACACAACTTGTTCCTTTCCTGTTGCAGAACACGCTCACGGAAAGGTAAAAATACAGATGCAGCAAGGAAAGCCCTGCTGAACCCAGGGATCGGGCCCCCAGCACTCCTGCCTGTCCCTGGAACCACCAACAGCTCCGGAGCAGAGGCAGAGGTGGCCCCTCAGGGCAGGAGCCCACCAACTGCCCCACAGCTCCTGAGCAGGAGTCCAGGCTGCTGGTCAAGGCCGATTTGCTTCCACCAGGAAAGCAATTCCAGGGCCAAGGCCAGCTCACCAGCCCAGGCTTTCCCAGCCTGTGACTGCAAACCTGGAGTTCACGGCTGACTCCTGTTGAGGAAACTTTCAAGTTGGGCTGGAGGTGCCACAATCCAGACCCAGAAACAGGCTGAGTGATGAACTCCCAAAGGCAGATGAAGAGCTCCAGCAGGAAGCCTTGGTTGGTAAAATCAGCACTGCCAGAGCTGGGCCCTGACCTCCATCCAACGGGGCACGGACACATCCTGGCCCGATGCGCACTGGAGGAGGAAGAAATTCGGGCTGCTGATCTCTGGGGTCCCAACACCCATCCAGGAGGGACGAGGAGAGAATGTAACAGAGATGGGAGAGAAGACAAGCCAGGAACTGTCCTGACTCATGCCAAGGAACAGCCACTGGGATAGAGAAAGAGCACAAAAGTGCCCTGGGGCATTGAACATCCCGATGGACAGGGAAGACTCTTTCTGCAAGGCTCAGCCTGCCCTCAGGGACCCCTTTGCTGCACCCAGAATTCTGCTGGCCCCCAGACACACGGCAGCACAGGCAGGGAAGGAGCTGGGACTTCCCATCCCATGGCAAGAACTGGATGCTGCATGTCCCCTTGGCTGACGCCCTGGTTTGTTCCAGCCCACAGCTCCCCTCACCAGCCAGCCCAGGATTTGCTGCCACACTGAAGTGACAGCAGAGCCCGTGCCCATCCTCGGGAGCACAGGTTCCATCCCTAACGTGCTCTGCTTGTGTCGTCCTGTGAAAGGACATGGGAGCTTCGCCTTGCCCACAGGGTACAAATCCAGCACAGCACCTCCCGATTCACTCTGGAAGATGGGGAGGAGCAGATACAACAGGACACCCTCCTCTGGACTGCCTCTTTCTCCGGCTTGTCCCTGCACCTGTCCCTTCCAAGCAGGCTGTACACCAGAGGGAAAGGGAGGCAGGGAGGCTCTGCTGATCCCAGCAGCACGCTGCCAAAACTGCAGAACACAACGGGGCACGATGGTGGGTGCCAGGGTCCATTCGCCAGCTCTCAGGCAGGTGATGCCACGGGGGAGCACACAGAACTGGGCAGCACAAGGCACACAGGCTGGGCAGCCCCATGCTCTGTGCCCATGTGTAATCCGCCCTCGCTGTAGGTAAACACATCGGGCGATACAGCTCCTATCTCAGGTGCAAGGTTCAGAGCTGCCCGTGGAAGCTGGGCAGGAGAGGCCCAGCTCGCACCACCCTCAGCAGCGGGCTGCGGATCGCCCGTGGCACCAGCTGGAAGCAAACCAGATTTTTCTCGGGGCAACGCAGTAATGAAATGAAACACTGAAGTGCAGGAAGGAAAGCGAGTGGCATCAATCTCAATCACCCCCTGAGGAAGGAATGGTGAAAAAAGGAGAGAAGCCTGGTGTGCGGCAGCAGCAGCATCTGAGAGTGGCTAAACAACAGCCCAGAAATTGCTTTGCCTCTACAGCTGATGGTAACAACAGTCCATGGTGGAAATATGATAAACCCATACGCACACAGGTGAGCATACAGGCAGAGATGGCAGCAGCAGCCACTCTCTCCTGGTGTGGGGCTCTGAAGACCAAAAACTGGGGTTACAAAGTTAGAGAACTGCAGACCACAGCATAGTACAGGGATTGAGGACTATGAGAAAAAGCTCCGACAAATTAGAGAAAGGAAATGCAACGGTTGGGTCTCCAGTTCAAGGACAGGAGGGTCCAGGGGCTCCGGAGCTGGATAACTCAGCATGGTAAACCCTGGAGTGAGAGTGCAGGGTTGGCAACGAGGAGAAAGACTCTGAGGCTCAAGGCACTCCAGTACCACACATCTGATGAGATCAGGGACAGACTGAGGGCCTGGCAACATTCACAAGAGCTGCAGCACCTCGTTCTTCTCCTTGCAGCCCCCTCAACCACCCTGTGCCCTGAGGAACTGCCCGTCTGTCTGTCCTGTGGCAGTCCGTCCTTGGCAGAGGTGCTGGGCCTGTGTCACAGGTGTGTCTGTCCGTGGCTGCTGCTGCAGCAGCAAACTGTGCTCAAGAGGGAACAGGGAAGAAGCCATTAGCCCCACAGTGGGGAGGCGACAGAGATGGATGGGGCGGCAGCTGCGTGCCTGAGCCGAGGAGGATCAGAGCTGCACCGAAGGCAGCTCGGCTCGGCAGCCTCCGCACAGGCACCTCGTCTCCATTACCCAATACCTAGCAGCCAGGAAAATTATTGCACACCCAAATGGCACCATCAGATACGGCTGCAAGGAGTTCTCTGCCTGCTCCTCGTGCGGCTGCAGCGTGGGCCCCGCTTTAATGGACTGAGCAGGCAAACAGGAGAGAACTGCAGCTCCCCAGTGCAATCCTGCCCAGAGCGTGTTCCCACCAGCCTGGCACTGAACAGCCTGCAGGAGAGAGAGTCTCCTCCAGACCCTGCTAAAAACCAGGTCTGCTGAAAATGCTGCCTTGGAGGTGGCCAACACTGAACTCCTGCATAGGGCAGAGCCCAGAACTTCCATCTGCAACCAAACTCGTCCCCAGCCCCTCTCTGCCATGACAGCTGCAGCAGCAGCCACAGCGTGGAGGACACTGCTCTGTCCCGCCCTGCTCCTCCTCTGGGCCCAGTACTCACGTGCAGGCTGGGGTGGTAAGTGAGGACCCCGTTGTCACACAGCGTCACGTACTTCTTCTTCCACTCCTTATTGAGGGACTTGCCGCTGCGTTTGAGGAGAATGCCCTAAAAGAGAGGAGTCAAGAGTCTCAGATGGTGTTCGGTCCAGGCACCTCACACTCCGCTCCAGCGCTGCCCCTTGGAGAATGGTCTTTGAGAAGAAACAATGAACAGACTCAAGAAAACATCTTCTAGGTTGGCTTTCCCAGCGCATTTCCCTGGGCTGCACTCTTTCCTCACCAACCCCTCAGTCCCCAAAGACAGCCCCTTCCCTTTCAGGGATAAGGGTCTCCACGTGTCAGTGCCAACGTCCAGGTCCTCTGAGGGACCCGTCACAACCCCTTGTGTCCCAAACCACTGCCTCTGAGAAATGCCCAAGGGCAGTGCCCACACAGGGCAGGAGCCACCCTCACTACCACAGACACAGATTGCTCCCAGACCTTTCCCACCACCCAAAGCACAGAGGGATAGTCAGGGCAGGGAAAACTGGGGACAGGCAGGAGCCGACTGAGAAACAACACTCCAAACACAGGTCTCCCAAGGGATGCACATTTTCTCGCCTGCTTGTGATCCTGAGAGGTGTCAAACAGAGTAGGGATACATCACAGGCGGAGTGCAGGTCCTGGGCAGCTGAGAGTTAGGGTCATCCCCTTTCCTCATCAGGATTTTACACGAGACCCGCCCTGCTGTCTCTGGCACAACACGCTCCCAGGGCAGGAAATGACTGCACTCGCCTGTGCTGAACTCCCTCTTCCCACCAGGGTAACCCAGAACTAACTCCACTGATCTGAACCAAGGCTCAGAGCACAGACCCTCCTCATCCTCTCCCATCCATTTCTGCCTCCTGAGGAAATCTGCCTCCAGCAGCAATTCATCATGTACCAGGCAAGGACAGAGGTGGAGAGGGAGAAGGAAGCTGGGGCAAGACACCAGGTGCAAGGGCTCTGGAGCAGGGAGAGGACATCAAGCATTCTGTTGGCCGGAAGGGAAGGACAGTGTGGGGGGACAAAAGTAAGAACGAATAACAGAGTCTGGGAAACGAGAGGATCTACCAACTGTTGGGCCTGGGCCCTCCCAAAGTGCAGTCTGGACAGATACCCAGACTGCCTGTTCCTAACATGGCAAAAATCTGGGCCCTGGGCCAGCCTCTCCTCAAAAACCTGTGCAGAAAGTCTCAGCCCTACCAGCCTCAGCATATTTGGGGGCTCCATCCCAGTGCCTGGAGACTGAGCTGCTGCCCTGCACGGCGCAAGGGCCCAGCACAAAGTGGAGGGGTTGGTGCATGCAGGGGGACAGCGCTGCCAGACGTGACCGTGAAACCAGCAATAAATGGGGCAGAACAGGCAGAAGTCCCCGTGACCACTCCAGCCCGGTGCTGGGGCAGCAAACAGCGGGAAAAGGAACTTCCTCCTGCACATGCAGGGACGAGACAGAGAAACAGAGTGGCTAGGGCAAAGCCGTGTGTGGGCAGGATCGGATCCCTTGCCAGGATCTGATACCTTGCCCTCAAGAGCTCCAAGGAAATGAGCTGAACTCACTCAGTAGCAGTCAGAAGGTGCTGATGGGAACATGGCATGGAATGTGGCAGCTGACTGACAGCTCCTGCTCTGCCAAGGTCTGCCAGGGGGAAAGCAATGACCCTTGGAATCACAGCTGGATGCTCACACCAAGTGAATCTATGGAAAAGCTATGGCAAGGAGCGATGGGCAAAGAAGGAGAGGAGAGCAGAGCAGCCAGTGCCAGCCAGTGCCAACAGGACATTAGAGAAGCCTGGTTCTACCTTGGGTAAAACACTGTCTCTGATGGCAAGAGTGACTGTGCTGACAAGTGTTTTTAGCTTTCTGTCAGGTCTTTAGCTGAGCAGCAACACCCTTCAACACCAGTTGTACAAAATCCATAGAGCCAGTAATGGATGGAATGAGAACTAGCCAAGTGCAAGGTCTCAAAACACATCCATGTCTGAGAACAAGTGTGGTTATAAATGGCAAACGTGTCCAGCAGAAGGACTTACAGAGGTCCAGCCAACCTGCATCTGACTCAGACTAGTTCATCAACGTCTTGCTCAAATAAACTCCAGGAAAACAAAACCAGAAAACCTAACGGTAATGTGGCAACTGCGTGGTGTAAATCAGTGCAGTGACTGGCCCTTAACCCCAGCTGCCTCCTCACTGGGCACACTGGGCTGCTGAGGACAGCAGGCTCAGTCCTGCTCAGGGGCCAGGTGGCAGGACCCTGCAGTGGGCTGTCAGGGGACTGGGTGGGAGCAGCCCATGTGTGAGCTCTTGGGCTGCATGTGCCATCACGGAGCAGCTCCCAAGCTCCCAGGGCTCCGTGGGAAAGGTGCCTCAGCCGGGCAGCACCCGAGGGTCAGACAGGGCCGACAGAGCTAACTCCCAGCTGTGACACACTGCCACAGCAAAGCAGAGCTGGGCAGTGCTGGGAGGTCACCTCGCCCCCCTCCCCGGGCAGGCTCGGCTGCACCACGTCACTCCAACCTCTGCACAGAGCCTGCAGCCGTGGGCACTGGTCCTCCCCACTGGAGATGGGATCCTGATGTCCTGTGCCTCCCAGCTGAGCTGGCAGCCATGCCCAGCCAGGGGCAGGACAGCTGCCTGGTTCTGTGTGCCCTCCTCCCACATGCAGCCAGAGGCACCTGCGTTTCCTCGGCACCCTGGTTCTGGACCTACCCAAAATCGTCCTCTCTAACACCACAACTGGGCCACGCATTTCCCACACCGTGTATGAAAACGACTGTTCCTCCTTCCATACAAAGCCAGTTTAACATCCACCAGCTCAGCCAGGTAAATGGTGAATTCTCTGTAATTCAGAGCATCTCTTCGGTATCTTTCAAACAAATCTGCTCCAGACCAGGCTGAAGTTACAGATCTAACTCAAAGTCACTGTGTGGAATTCTCTGGCTTCTGAGCATGACAATTCCTTCTCACAGTGATCACACAGTGATCTCTTCAGGGCATGAAGATTCCTCCTGCCCATGTAATGATCCCTTCTGGGCAGGATGATCCCCTTCTGGCCCTAAACCCGGCTCAGTCCCACAGCCTGACCTGCCCACACATCCTGCAGAACAGCTCCTCTCCTCCGTGTGTCTTCAACCTGATGCACCTTGATGCTCGAGAGCGCCTAGTCCAGCACTCCCAGCCTGCCCCAAGCACACGCTGCCTGCAGAGAACAGCTCGGCTGCAGTTGGGTCAGCCTCCAACAGGCAACCTGGCAAACTGAAGCACAACCAAACTCCGAGCTGGAAAAGAGGACCCGGTACCACAGCTCCTCCCTGCAGGCCAGAAGGAACAGGAGCCCGAAAGTGGGAACAGCCCATGGCTGAGGCCGCCTGCCCGTGCTCCTGTGCCTGCTCCAGCCAGCTCCTTGTGGCTTCAAGAGCCCCGTGCCGGCACATGCGGGTGCTCCTCAACCTCCCTCTGCACCTCGTGGGAAGACCTGCAGCAGATAACTCTTCCACAAGTTTCTTCCCACGTTACACACAAAGGGAAGGAGGTGACAGAGACGAACGGCAGGAGAGCCCGACCCTCTTCCTCTCCCCACTCTTCCTCCCTCTCCCGGCATGCCGTGGCCGTGCCCGCGCTGTGCCGCGCGGGGCTGTGCTGGTGCACACTAAAAGCAGCAGCAGCAATATGCAGCGTAATGAAGCAGGGAGCGGCGATGGCCCCCAGAGGACTCGTTTACTCCACAAATCTCCCTTCCACTCACTTTTTGCTAAGAATTTTAACACCAAACTTAATTGTGAAGTCGCGTATTGATTGGAAAATGCAAATGGCAATTTAAATGTAATCTAAGCTCCCAGCATGATCCCAGCTCCCAAGGAGGAGGAGTCACCCGCCTTGGGCCCTGCTGGAGTGCATGGCCCGAGCAGAGCCAGGCCAGGGGCCAGGGGACCCCCGGGCTGCCAGCATGCTCCATGCAGCCTTCCCAGAAAGATCTGGTAGATGTGCAATTAGGAGCTCATTCCTGGTAACAAACAGCTGAGGAAGCTTCGTCTCCCGGCCTCATTAACCCACTTCTTGGAGACAAGCGTCCAGCTATGAGGGAACTCTCCCAGCCTTGCAGGACCATCACCAAAAGGACACTGCAGCACAGGGACCCCAAGGCCCTGGCACAGAGCAGCCCTGGCAGAGGCACCAGCTGCCTGGAGGGTGCGTAGGTGCCCTCCCAGGTGTGGGGGGCCCCAACACCCACGGTCTCACCTATCCCCTTGGGGAGCTCCATCTTTTCCAGACGTGCATAAGGGAGACAGATCAGGTCACCCAGAGGTGCTGTGCTGGAGAAGGTGGTGACAAGTGACAACCAAGCACCCCGTAGTAGGAACACACATCCCTCCTCAGCCAAGTCTCCCCAGTGTTTCTCCTTTCTGCAGCACCCAGCCCAGCCTCCTGCTTCCCAGCTCCATGCAGACCCCAGGCCTCGCATGCTGAGGAGGGCTGCCAGCGCTTCCCAACACCTGCTGTGTCCTCAGAGAGACAGGAAAGGACTGTGGATCACAGTGACTGCAGCCATGGGTGTCACGGGGAAGCCTGCTGCCCCACGGCACTCGCTGCCTTCAGCCATCAGTTGGCAATGTAAACATGGACCAGCCTCGTTCCTCCAAGCAGAGCAACCCAAATGCTCCTGAGCTGAGCTGCCAGCAGCCCCAGCACCGAACGCACCAGGCCAGCAGTGCCCATGCCAAGGGAAGCCAACAGTGCAATGCTGGCCACAAACCCAGGCAGGAGAT
The DNA here is from genome assembly GCA_013397175.1 of Platysteira castanea. NCBI lineage: Eukaryota > Metazoa > Chordata > Aves > Passeriformes > Platysteira > Platysteira castanea. The sequence goes on from VYXC01009549.1 coordinate 100,009, forward strand.
GCTGCACGTTTGCCACTCACAGCCCCAAACCCACCAGCTCCTCTGCTCTTACGGCTGGGCAGGACCACTGGGCAGTCTAAGGGGAAAACTAACTCAGGGCCCCACTCTCCCACTGCCTCTCAGAGACACCCAGCAGTGAGACCTCCACCACCTTCCAGAAGGGGCAGGTCCATACCAGAGACCAGAGTGACCATCCCCTGTCCCCAGTCTTTGCGATACAGAGCTACACCTCCCGGGAGCTCCTCTCCCCACTGGTGGCACCAAGCCATCACTCCTTGTGGTGCCGGGCCACGGCAGGACTGTGCTGAACTGCAGTGCTAACCTCTGGGTAAAGGCGTAAATACGTCTGGTGGGGACGTAGACTCTACTGTCCTGCCCCACGTCCCAGCACTCCTGCAATGCAGAGACACAGCTGGCCCTGTGCAACTCAGCCCTGGCAGTGCTGGGGGGCACATGGGGCACAGAGAGGCCAGCAGGGACTGTCGGGGGAAAATGGATCCACAACAGGGGCACAACGTGCAAGGCAGGAGCACAACCAGGCACTGCCATGCAGCCTATGGATCAGTCTGTCCCGTAATGCGAGGAAATCCTGGTGGAAACACCATCCAGCCAATCCACACCGCTCGGACATCACCCGTCACTGCTTGCCGGCGATGGACACAGGGGAAGGCAACGCTCTGGGTTGGTTCCAGGCAGTTCAAGCTTCCCTGGAAGCCAGGAGGCAGGAGCAGAACACACTGCTGCTGGAGGAAGCAGTGCCTCCCTTAGATTCCCAATGGCTCATAGTGTGGGCACTGTGCTCACAGCTTTTTGCAGAAGCCCATGAGGAGGGGAATCCCCTTCCTGTCCTGCCAGGAGCAGGAGTAGAAGTGGAAAGGAAAAGGAGAGGAGAGCAGAGGAGCAGGAGCGGAGCAGAGAGAGGCTGCGGCGGGCGTGGGGCATGGATGCCATCTGCTGGAACCGCTCTGCAGCCGCCGCTGCAGCCCCCAGCAGCGCCCTGCCACGGCCCCCAACAGCCCCCAGCAGCCCCCCGCAGCCCCTCGCAGCCCCCAG
>VYXC01009549.1:103987-116067 GCA_013397175.1 Platysteira castanea
GGGGCACACAGGACATGGCGACAGACAGAAATGGCATGGGATGCAGGTGGAGCATGGATGGAAGCAGGAGAGGCTCAGGCAGTGAAGGAACTCACACCTCTACTAATCCAACAGATTTATTCTGGTAACACACTTGCACCATACAAAGTAGCACAGGTCACCGGGCAGAGATACCAGCCCCTTACAAAAGAGCATGGACAATAAATATCTACCACACGTCTAGAGCGGCGAGAGCGGGACCCACCAGCGCCTGAGGGCCGCGGGGAGAGCAAACTCTGATAAATACAATATGAAATTTACAGTCTGTTGAGCAGAACTCATTCAAAGTGCTTAGGACAGAGGGAAATATCAAGTCATACATGGCATGGAGCACAACCAATACATTCAGAATCACAACAATGGCAGGAGGCAGCGGCAGCGTCTCTCTGGAGCGTCCTACACACCCCCTCAGTCCAGGAGGGCCCCGTGTGCTTTGGATCAGAAAGGGATACGAGCCCCGCGCGCCTGGGACACCGATTCACCGGCTTTTGGGCCCAGAACCAAACAAAGAGATCGAAAGAGAAGAAAACTAAAGAGACACAGATGGCTGCTCGGCTGCGAGGAGAAGAGGAGAAGGAGCAGGAGTCCATGCAGGCTGCAGAGGTGCAGGAGGGAAGAAGGAGCGGAGCGCTAGCGGCAGGCGCTGCAGCGGCTCCCGCAGGCAGCAGCAAAGCGTCTTTTGGCCCATCCAGCTCCATGCGCGGCTGTCGCCCGGTCCCGGTGGGTCTGCAGGTCTTCCCGTCCCAGGAGGGTCGTCCGCCTGGCATCCCCGAGAAAGGGCAGTGCCTAGACAGCATCCAGCAGGCCCAGAAATGTCCCAGCTTAAAGTGCAGGCGCAGGCCGTCTCAGCGCTTCCTAGACTTTACATTGGGGGGATTTAAAAGGCTCCTGCGTGTCTCCGAGGGGGGGACCCATGCTGGCTGGAGGGCGGGCGAGCCTCTAATCTTAGATCAATCCCAGTGCCCATCCCTTATCCGGCCCTGGAGAGGCAATGAAAAGTGAGAGAATTTGTACAGAGGTGCCGTGTGTAACCACCTGGATCTTCTAATTTGGAAGGAGTTGGAAAGGCCTTTTTGTTGATGAAAAGTTGGAAACAGTGGCACATATCTGCAAATATCGAAAGAATAAAGAGTTTGGCAAGTTATACTCAGAACACGGACACGAGTCTGTCAGTGATGGGTGCCAGCGGACAGCACGGACAGGCCACGGAGTGGGCGCCGGCGGCAGCAGCAGTCGGGGCTGGGGCTGGGGGCCAGGAGTGGGTGGGCGCCTCGAGGCGCGGGTGGGAGCAGAGTTTGTGTCCACCTGGAGCCCTGGGGCACGCAGACCCCCCTGGGGGGTGCAATCCAGTGGGGAGTGGGAAGGGAGCAGGAGAGGAGCCAGAACAGGAGAGAGGAGGAGGAGAAGAGAAGAAGAAGAGAGCAAGAGGAGAGAAATAGAAGAGGAGAAGGAAGAGAAGGAGGAGGAAGAGGAAGAGGAAGAGGGGAACGGGAAGGGTGAGGAGGAAAGGAGAAGGAAGAGAGGAGAAGAGGAGCAGAGGAGTCAGGCATAGCTCGGGACTGGGGCTGCAACGGCTCCCAGAGCTGGGCCGAGCACTGCACCTCGCAGAGGCCTGTGCCCACCTGGGGACCCCACAAGGACGAGGGCTGCTGGCTACACCTGCGCTGCCTGCCTGGGAGAAGCTAGCGGCAGAAAACAGCCTGCCCTTTCCTTCCCTTCCCGCCCTTCCTGGTCCTGTCCCAATGCGGGAGGTGTCAGGAGCTGCTGCTGCTGCCACGACCAGATGGGTGAAGACGTCAACGTGAGCCATGGATGTGCACCAGCACACGAGCAAGCAGGTGAGGTGAGCCCCAGCCCCGCGGCGAGCGAGCGCGCGCCGGCCGAGCACAGGTGAGCGCGCGGCAGAGCAAGCGTGAGCCCAGGATGAGTGAGCACGTGAGAGCCCTACACGCACGGTGACGTCCACAGCGAACAAGCGTAAGCCCCGCAGCAAGCCGCCCTCCTCCCCCAAGCGCGTGCCCACCCCGGGTGAGCGAGCATGGGGCTCCAGAGAGCGTGAGCGTGAGCCGGCGGCGAGTCCAGAGGCATCGGCGGGCGGGACGGGGGTGGCACAGGGCGAGCGCCCGCGCGCCGGGGCGCGGCAGCAAGCACGGGCACCAGGACGTGGGGCGGGGGGCGAGCACCCGCCAGTGTGCGTGCAGTGCGGCACGGCCACAGCCACGGCCACGGGAGAGCTACAGGGCACTCGAGAGCGGGTGAGCACACGGAGGGGAAGGCAGTGAGGGACCAGCCATGCGTTGGGAGCGGGGACCTGCTGCAAGGGGCGGTGTGTGCTGGCAGGAGGGGGTGGGGAGCACAGCCCAGCCGCCCACAGCACACAGACGGGGTGAGCGTGGGCCTGGGGCATGCACGGAGAGCTGGGGGTGCGTGAGATGCAGCCGGGGGGAATGCACAGGGTATTCGGGAGGTCACTGCAGAAGCTTCCAGGATGTCAGAAGCCAGGGGAGATGGGCACACTCCCAGCACAAGGAGCGGGGAATCTGGGATGCCAATGGTGCAGTGAGAGGAATGGGGCATAGGACACTGAATTTGTGTGGTCTGGGCTCAGAGCAGCAGCGGCTGGTCACACGGGTGACACGGTGCAACAGGTACAAGGGCTTTGTGGTGGCCGGTTCCACAAACAGCAGACACAGTGTGCTGAGCAATGGTGGCTGGAAAGCACAGTGAGATGGGGAAAGGAGCAAGGCTGGAGCCTGCACACATACACAGGGAACAGAGGCTACACCTACACTAGACATGGGACTGGGACACGTGTGTGCTCACAGTGAGGGGACACTCATGGCTGTGCTCAGAGCGAGGGTGAGTGTGAGGGCAGGACTGTGCACACTGCGTGGACGGCGTGTGCATGGTGTGAGAGCGTGCAGAGAGGCAGGCTGCAAGGCAACCAGCACAGCTGAGAGCTGCAAATGTGCCCTGCTCCACCTGGGGCCCACAGCTTCGCTGCCTCCCCTCTGTCTTCCCTCCCTCCACACCCACAGCAGCTCCCACATGCGCTGCTCAAGTCCCGCAGACGCAGGATTCAGGAATGGGAGTGGGGCCCCATGCCAGGTGCTGAGCTCTGCACAGCACCACTGGGCACAGCATCACTGGCACCAAACAGGAGGCCCAGTGAGAGGGACTCCGTGCCACGCTCGGGGTGTGCGGCCCCAAGGGGAAGATGAGCAGAGTCACTGGTGCTGTGCACGCACAGCTGCGCTCCCTGTAACGAGCAGGGGCTCACACGCACCACACACCCCCACGAGTGCAGCCCTGCACACCCGTGTGTGCGAGGAACGCCCTGCTCCCAGATGCTCCCCCATGCACGCACACTCTGCCTGGAGCAGCTCGCAGCACCCCGGTCCCTGCACACGCAGAAGGTCCCTCCCACACACGCACGCTCCTGCGACCCCGGCCCTCCTGCCAGCACAGCATGGGCTGCCGTGCGGGACAGCCCGCGGGGCCAGGCTGCCGTGACCCACTCCCTTCCCCTGTCCTCTGCTGAAAACCCACCCCAGAGCTCCTGGGCTGCCCGTGCTGCTTACCGTGAAGATGTTGGAGCGCCGCTTGGACTGCTTGCGGATGGGGGTGGGCGTGTTGGAGGCAGCGATGGTCTCAATGCGCAGCTCCCGCTGGCTGATGCTCGGGGTGGAGGGCACAGAGGAGGAGTAGTCACTGAAGGCTCCTCCACCGTTGGTGGCCTGGGGGTGGAGACGGATGGTCAGAGAGGTCAGAGACAGGCTGCCTGGGGGCACAGCTGCAGGAGCACCACCTGCCCCACGTGGCCTCGTGCCAGGGCAGGGAGTGCTGCACGGGACTGCGATAGGGTGACATCCAAAAAATCATGGAATCATTTCAGTTGGAAAGGACCTTAAAGACCATTTAGTTCCAACACCCTGCTGTGGGCAGGGACAACTTCCACTAGACCAGATTGTTCCATGCCCCATTCAACCTGGCCTTGAACATTTCCAGGGATGGAGAGCTCACAACCTCTCTGGGCAACCCAGAGGGACATCCAATGCCAGGCACTGCTCCTGCTCAACAGAGGGGCTTGGGAAGCCTTTCCTCTCTTTCTGCTTTAGCTTTTTCACCAGTAGAATGTTCAAGTTCTGAAACCAAAGAGAAGGGCAGCAAATGGCCAGATAAACTCAGCCGAAGCCCTTCCAAACACAGGTGTGGAACAAGGCCTGGGGCAGCGGGGCCCCACGTAGCTGTGCCCAGCACAGGGGCACAGCCAGGGCACCTCCGCCTGCTCCCAGGACACAGGACCAGGGTCACTCTGCTTGGGCAGTCACTCCCTTCCTCTCCACTGAGCCCATCAGACACGGGGCTGTGAGGCAGCCCAGAGCCTGCCCAGCTCCAAGCCCCACTCATCCACCCCTGTCTCATGAGGGCAGCCGTGATGCCAGTGGGGATGCGTGTCCCCAGGCCAGCCTTCGCCTCTCCCGTGTCCTGAAGCATGGAGTGCCACATCCCAAGCTCAAGCTCTGTGTGAAACCCATCTCTGCTGCTGGTTTGGAGGTCTATCTGAGGAGACCCCGGGGCTGGCACCCACCTCCCGTGCCTGCAGACCAGCGTAGCCACGGCTGCAGCGGCCCATGCCTGGCAACACGAGGGGCTTCACTCGCACCTCACTGGACTTCATGGCAAGAGGAGGACCCAGCCGTGCAGCCATGCACTCACATCACCAACACATCCCTTCCAGACATGGCTGCTCACTCCCACCCTGGCCATGCCAGCAACGTGGGCAGCCACCGGACAGGGGCTCAGGGACACGCCAGAAACAGCACCTGCATGGAAGCATTTCAGATCAGCGGCCCAGGACATCTCACTATGACACGGCAGGAAACAGCCTGAGCTCGCTGGCAGTTCTGGAACAGGATTTCAGAAGCACATGGAGAGCTGCCCCTAGAAGGGCAGGTGAGCCCCAGCAGCCCCAAGGGGCAGCCCGCCTGCCCCCAGCTCCACACTCGCAGAGCGATGCCATCAGCGGCCCAGGGACCCCCTCCATCCCACCTTCACTCTGAGCAGGAGTGGAGCCCATGCAGGGTGATGATCTGCTGGAGGGGCTCCACAAGAGACCCCCCCGCCCCCCAGTGGGATCAGAACCTTATTCTGAGACAAGCAGTTCAGGAATGTTGGAAAGTGTGCAAGGGGCTGCACAGGCAGAGCAGCGACCATGACCCACAGCCCGGTCTCAGAGAGAGGTGCAACCTTCACCCAGGCCACGGATCCCCTCATCTTTGACAAGAGAAATGGGAGAAGACACACAATGAGAACTTAAGAGAGGAAAGAGCCACCCAAGCAGCATTTCAGCTTCCTCTTTGCAGAGGCAGAGCAAGGACAGGAATTCCAGGCTGTGAGCAGGTGGGTGGCTCAGACCACCCCAGCCTGTCTGGAAACAGGAATGCTTCTGGAGTCCTGAAACACAGAATGAGAGGGAACCTGGTCTGGCTGTGCTTTTCCACAAGTAAAAGAGGCTGGGAACTCTGTCCAGAGAAGGAAATGCTGCCAGGGAGCTCCTCTGCAGGCTGAGGAACCCTGCGCTGGACAAGAAGGTTCTGCTGCTGAGTCCCAGGGAAGGGGGCACCACCGGGGACACAAAGGGGAGAAGCAACATGTCACCTGCCAGTGACTTCTGAGCCTTCAAGAGACAGAGCTCCTGTGAATCCCGGGTCCCACACCCACACAGGAGTTCCGCAGGTGCTGTGATGAAGGAAGAGCTGCAGGGGAAGAGCCAGGGCCACCGAGCGCACACGTACACAGTCTGTGTTTAACTGATTCATCATGGGTGAGCCAGGCCAAAGAAAGTGAAATACTCCAAGTGTTAGGAGGAGGAGTATGCTGCAGCACAGACAACCTGCCACGTGGAGCAGTGAGCTGGGCACGGCTGCCCAGCTCCCCGTGCCCCTCCAAGATCAGCTCCTGGCCACGCTTGGCATGTCTCAGTGACCTTGGCAGCACGTTCATGATGCTGTGACTGTGGTGAGAAGCCAGCTCAGAGGAGGCTGCAGAGGCTGAGCTCCTGCCAGAGCAGCTGGAACAAACCCTGTGGATGCAGGTGATGGACACTAAAGCTTCAAGGAAGAAATTTTGCTACATCCTGGTTTATGTTCTACCTACTCCCTGCAGCCTTGTGTGTCATTTCTGTCTGGCCAGAATAGCTTTCCTTAGCCTGTAACTCTGCCTGGTGTTGGAGCCAAGGTTACTGTCCTGGAGTGACAAAGGACAGTGGCCTTTGAGCCTCCCATGTCCCACAGACAGTCAGACCTCAGGAAGGGCTCTGGGGCTGGAGGATGGCTCGCACCAGGCTACGAAGGCAAGCTCCCACGAGTTTGAGCACAGAGGAGAAAGTCCCTCAAAGATAGAGAGTGGCTCAGACAGGCAATCCTGAGCCACTACCACTCTGCTGAAGCAGGCAGCTCCAGAACTTCTGTGGGATCCAGGGACACAGGACAAATCTCAGGGATGTGGCAGAACCCTGACAAGAGGACAGGTCTGGGCCGGTACCACGTGTCTGCTGTTGGCAGGTACTTTGCTCGTGGACTTGAACAACCACCTGTCGTCACCGCTGGAATCTGAGAACACAGTGGGAACTGGAAACTTGGTAAAACACTGGGGACAAATCCTTCCTGTTCATGTGTAACCGGTGGAAGAGCACCAGCAGTGCCTGGGAAGGGCAGAATGCAGCTGGAGCTCAGGGGCAGCAACTCCTGTGCAACAAGGCCTGAGATGGAACAGGTAATTCGGGAAGGGCTCTGAGTGGAAGAGCACACACCAACAGCAAACACCAACCCAGTGGCTGCGGGAGGAGGCGAGAAGCCAGTGGAGCATACAGACCATGGAACGTGGGCACCGTGAGCCGAGCAGGCAACGGGACACGGCTTCCACCAGGAAACGCCAACACCTGCCACTGCAGCTCCTGAACTCCGACAGAACGTGCTGCAGCAGGCCAGGCAGCACTGTTAGCAGCTCGGTGAGCTGCCCTTGGGGCTTCATTTCACTTGCAAACTTTGATTTTCCACCTCTTTCATGTGATCTCTCGCTGAAGTCTGGATGAAGGCCTCCCAGTGCCCCCAGAGAGCCCGTGCAGGAAGGCAGACCGAGGCCATCGAGAGGAGCCATGACCCCGGGCAGCCCAGAGCACGGCGGGGATGGCAGCAGCTCCCAAGGCCCAGGGGGACACCCAGCTCCCTCCACCGGCCCGCCAGGTACCTACACGGGGTACCTGCACGGGGTACCTGCACGGGGTACCTGCCGTACCTCCTGCCAGCTGCTGGGAACCAGTTTCCTGGCAGAAACACAAACTGCCATCCTACAGCAAACACAACAGTGACTCACCCACAGCCCGGGGAACTCCCAAAGGCATCCCAGAGGCCCTGAAGAAAGACTGAGAACAGGGCAGCAAAAGTGAGGAAATCAGGTAGAACAACTCTGCAGGTGTTGCAAGCACCCACTGGCCCGAGAAACTCCCTTCCCCTCCCTGCAGGCAAGGGCCAGGAGCTGCCAGGAGGGAGCAAGGTGGGAGTCAGGGCCAAGTGAGGAGTGGGATTCCCAAACCCATCCAACCTGCTCACCCAGCAATAGGTGTGGGCAGGATACAGAGAGGAAAGCCCAAGGCAGCAGGCAAGAGCTTTCCCCGGGGCTGCTGGGCTCTGGGAAATACAAGGTGCCTGCTCCAGGGGGTGCAGACCCACACCCCTCAAGCTGCTGGGAAGGCCGAAGGGACAGATCTGTGTCCCCAAGGGAGTGCAGGACCCCAGGGCTGGCCCTGGCTCCTGCTGTAACAGAGAACCAGGCTGATGCTGAACACAGCACCCAGGGTCAGGGACCCGCTAAGCACATCTGGTGACGCATGAGAGCGGGTGGAAAACCCTGACCAGGGCTGACCTGCTCCTACAGCTCCCTTCCTGTCCCCGTGCATGGAGCAATGTCCTCCAGGCTCCAGGCACCACTGCAGAGTAAGAGAAAAAACCCCGAACTCCCAAAGGCAGAAACGAAACCAGGGCCTTTGGCTGGTTCCCAAGAGGATCATCCACTGTGCAAGGTGACCAGGACACATCCACAGCAGCCCTGTCCCACGAGACGGGAATCCTCTGGACAGATGGGTAACAAAATCACCAGGGTCCTCTGGAGTCCCTGCTCTCCCAGTAACCACACTGGACTGGTCCGACTGGCAGACCAGACAAGCAGTGGCCATTCCCAAAAACGTTAGTTTGGCTCAGCCAGTAGTGTCGAGCTACTTCCAGAAGAGTTGTGCCCAGAAAGAGAAGGGGCAGGGCTGGCTCCCAGCTCCTACCTACCATAAGAAGCCCTTTGTGGGGCACCCCTTGTTCCCCTTCCAAGGAAAGCAGCCCCTCCCCTGGCAGCTCCAGAGGACAGAGCTGTCTCTGCAGACCAGGCCCAGAGCAGTACCGCCAACCCCCGTTCCAGGGGCTCCTCCTGCCCCCAAATGCCAATCCCGCTGTTCCAGGGATTCCTACTGCCCCCAAATGCCAGTCCCACTGCTCCAGGGACTCCTCCTGCCCTCCTAAGCAGTACTGGAAGGGAAGGGGATCCTTCTATCCCAAGTGCATGTCTCACCTGTGCACACTGATACCTGAGGCACAAGGCAAACGAAAGCTCCTAATTGTGTTTTTCATCTGGCTTCTCTCCACCTCATCTCCATGTCAAGTCCTGTGCTCGTAAACTCTTCCTTGAGAGCCCTTTTCCTGTTTTCCCTGTGCCAGTTACTGCTCTTTGACTTGCAAAAGCAAATGAGAAACCCTGGTGAGAGCCCCAGGCCCTCAGGTATGACAGCTCAGCTCCGCTCCACAAACACACCTCGTCACTCTCCCACTGGTCCTTCCCAGCAGGGAGAGCCTGTCCACCCCTCCCAGAGCTGCCCTACCATGCCAGGAGCAGGGGACACCAGGGCACTGCTCCCCAAAACCCACCTGGGCACTGTGCCCTCCCACGCGGGCAGCCTGAGCACACACCTGCGTCGGCTGCTCTGCCCAGTTCCTTGTCAGAACCATCAGGTATGGGTGAATTTGTTTCCCAAAGCCAGTTGGATTTTCCCTGAGGACAGCGGGGAGCAGCTCCAGAAACTCACTTCCGAGCCCATGCAAGAACAGGGAAACACTCCACGGCATTTTAGGATCACTCACCATTGCGTCACTGTTTTTAAAAGTGTCTTTAGTAACAGGGGAGAGACGTGCAAGCACCAGGGCAAAGATCACTGCACGGGTCACTGGCACGAGAGGGTTTGTGGTGGGGCCACACCAGACCCTGGGAACACAGCCTGACTTTGCTCGCCCTCGTGGGGCCCGGGTTTGCCGAGGGCAGGAGGGACAGGGCACTGGACAGGCACAGAGCAGGTCCGGGCAGGGGCAGGGGCCATCGAGCTGCAATCCCTGCGAGCTGCACGCTGCGTTACTTCCCTTCACAGCTCTGCTTCCCACCACAGCTCCCTACGTCTCTCCAGCCACGCCAGGAGCACAGCGAGGTACAGAGAGCAAAGGTCTGTCCCCGAGCAGGCAGCCAGAATTCACCTCTACACAGACGTCGTCTGCAAGCCGTGCTGAGAGGTGCTCTGTGGGAAGGAAAGGAGAGGAAAGCAGGGAGGGCGCTGAGCAAACACCTCACAAAGCTCATGACATGCAGTTAGAAAATTCTTCCAAAATTTGCTTCCCTGTAGCCAGTCCTAAATCCACCCCTTTGGTTCCAGTGCTGCCTTTCCTTAAGGAGCTCTTCCATGTCACACTTGTGTATTTTAGGTCAGGTTGGCCTACCTTTGCACTCATTTCTCAGCTCAATCAGTCAAGTGCTTACTTTCCTCCTGTGTTGGGGTCTCTTCCCTCCCATACATCTTTGCTACTCCTTCAGGTTCCACACACAGTCCCATGAGTGACTGGATTCAGACTGGGGGACCCAGGGGGTCTGGCAACCCCACCCCTCGCACAGGGAAAACATTTCCAGCTTCCCTGTAAACACGCTGCCTGCCTGGCACAGCCAGTGCCAACGGCACACATTTACTGGGACTCTTCTCATACTCTGGGCATGGAAGTGTCCAGCTCCCTTCAGAAATGCCAACCTTGGCCATCAGCCTCTTGCTTCCCTTCCAGCACAGGTGGCCTCTCCTTCCCAGCCAGGCTCACACTGTACAAAATCTGCTAATAAAACCCTCAAATTACCAGAGACACTCAAATCTGTATTTCCCTGGGACTCTGCTCTCCACCTTGGATGTCTCCCATTGAACTTGTCCCCAGCTTTCTGGACACAAGCATGCTCTGGGCAGGACCTGGCTTTGCAGCCTTCCCCAGCAACCCATCCACCTGCACAAAGACTTCACCTGAACTTGCTGGTGTCTGAGTGACCTGGAGCACCAGGAAGCTGGCACAGGTCTCTGCAAAAACCTGCACCCCCCTCCTTGCAATCCAGCTTTAGAAGCCCCTACAACCAGGTATGAACTTCACAGGGATATTTCAAAATTCCCCATGTAATGGTCCAGGTGGTGGCTGCAGATACGGCTCAGGTCTGTGCAGGGACAGGCTCTCGTGATGGGGGACCAGGAGTCCTCCCAGGGCTGGGAGGTTCTGATACACCCAGAGTTTCAAAGGCAATCCCCTTATGGAAAACCCATCAGCTGCACATGCTGTCCCTCAGCCACAGGCAGATTTCCTGCAGTCCAGGTCACAGATCCTGTGATTCTGTACGCCAGTTGCTCCAGAGATGGAGTCTGCTGGCTTGAGTGCCCTGGGCATCAGTGGAGCCCAGGATCTCTCCTTTCTTCCTCACCAGTCGCCCAGCCAGCATTTCTGGGAATGTGGCAAAGCCTGAATGCAGTGAGGTGGCTGCCCGAAGGATCTCCTTCCCCAGCCCCTCACCACGGAGCCTGTCCTGCTTTCTGACCTGTCCCTCCTGCCTCAGCCCTGCTCCGGGATCATAGAACAAACACCTACAGCATCACCATCCTCCCCGCACCAAGCCCTTGGCAACCCTTACCAACAGCACAGAGCCCTTCCTCCGGCAGAAGGGAGGGAACCTGCTTCCCTGTTCTGCTCCTTCAGCTCACCACTGAGCTCACCTCCCCACGAAGCCCTCAGATGCACGAGCACGTGGACCGAGCTTCCCGAGCCTGGGGGACGCCGGACCGTGAGCAGCGGTGCCCGCCCAGCTGGGGTGGCCAGAGCACGACCCTCTCACAGCCGCTGTGCTGCCCAGCAGCTCCCCACGCCCCGCGCACGGCTCTGCTGTGTGTCTGCCACAGCACCACACAGTCTGGGCACTGCGAGCCAGACCCAACGGTTTAGACACGAAACTTGACCTCCGGGCAGGTATCCAACTGTCACAGAATCATCAAATCATGGAGTGCTTCGGGTTGGAAGGGACCTTCAAGCACATCTCATTCCACCTCCTGCCAGGGGCAGGGACACCTTCCACTATGCCAGGGTGCTCCAAGTTGTGTTGCTCCAACCTGGCCTTGGACACTGCCAGGGATGGGGCAGCCACAGCTGCTCTGGGCTATGGAAGAAGCACCAGGGTGACACCACTCTGCTCTTCCAAAGAGCCAGCCCAGGGCAGTGGTGTGGGCCTACGGCTGAACTGTTGGGTACTGAGCTGAGGGTGAGGACAGCACAAGAGGTCCCTGGCTTTCCCCACTCCCGTTCCCCACCTGGTTGATGTGGACAGAAGGAATGGAGGCTGCGGAGACGGATGAGTGGCTGGGTGAGTTGGGCAGGGACTTGCAGGGGCCGATGGATAGCTGGTGCTTCTTCCGGAGAGCCACCACCTTCTGAGCCACTGCGAAAGGGAGAAAGGGACAGTGTCAGAGTCCAGAAAGCAGCTTCCTCCACCCACAGATTTCCAGAGGGCCTCAGGGAGACCCAGGCCCTTCCCCTGACTGATGCCAACACCTGGGACTCAAACTGTGGCCCTCGCTCACAGGGAGGACCCAGCAGAAGACCCGAGCAGCAATCCCGCTGCCACACGGGCCAGGCACAGGGCAGGCACAGGGCGGGCAC
>VYXC01009549.1:116736-137581 GCA_013397175.1 Platysteira castanea
GGCGGGCGCAGGGCGGGCGCAGGGCGGGCACAGGGCGGGCGCAGGGCGGGTGCAGGGCAGGCACAGGGCGGGCGCAGGGCGGGCACGGGGCAGGCGCAGGGCGGGCGCAGGGCGGGCACGGGGCAGGCTGCCTGCACTGCTCAGGCCGAGTGCCCAGAGGCACTGCCTGCCCTCCCGGGCACCACACAGAACAGAGAGTTTCCATGGACACCACAGAGACACCACAGGCCTGGGCTGCTGCCGGAGAATCCCTGGGCAGTCGGTCACTTCTCCATCACCCCTCAGGGCAGCTCCAGGAGCCAGGTACTGGACTGAACTGCCTGGCAATGCCACCTCTATCAGTCAGGGCCCTTGTGACCCTCACAGGCTCTAGGTGTTCAGAAAATTACCCCGAGGAACTACTCTCCCTGTTCCTGTGAGCTCACTGCCTGATGCCAACAGCCCACAACAGCATTCCAACCTTACCAATCTCCTGCTTTTTCTGGAAATAAACACCTTGACCAAAAGCATGACAGCAAATGAGCTGGGCTGCTGGGAATGCAGAAGAACACATCATCATTCCTGGCTTTCTCCTGCACGCTGGCCAGGTAACCCCACAATCACAGAAGGAAGAATCTTCCAGATGAATGCAACTACAGGCACCGGGAACATACCCCAGCACGCCTCATGCCATGCACCTGTGCAGTAATGGAGCTGCCTTGTTCCTTTTCCAGGAGAAAAGATGTTGCACCACACCTGTGGTGCGACTGAACCTGTCTGCAAAGGTCAGATGCCAAGAGCAGCTGCAGAGTCCTGGCACCTTCGTGGCCACAGTGCCACGTCCTGCTCAGACACAGCCAAAGGTCCATGGCCACTGCTGGGTTCCCACAAAGCCGGGAGCCTGTCCAGACTCCCAAGCTAAACATTAGTTCCAGAAACAGCAGGAACCCATCGTGCACCCACCAAACAGACCATAATAATCTGCAGCTTTCCTGCTCTCCCCAGCTCCTTCCTCCCCTCCAACCAGCTGCATCCAATGCTCTTCGTGGGAACACTCCTGTCCCAGTGCTGGCGGGGCACACTGCGAGCTCAGGCCCTCCAGGGGCCAGGAAACATCCAGAAAAACCCTCAGCCACTGCTGCTGTGGGCAGGGATCTCGACAGAGGCTCTGCCCATCAGTTATCCCACACCACTACTGCTAACAAGGAATTAACCATGAGGCCAGCGAGACCACACTGCAGGGATAACATCTCCCCAGTCCTGAAATGAGGCACCTTGAGGTGACCTTCACCTTTCTGCACGCCAGGCCCGGGCTCTTCTACTTCCTGAACACCAGTCAGACTTTTCTGGGATAATTTCTGCCATCCCTGACACCAGACTGGGATTGTTTCTTATTCTGGTTTCTCTGGTTGCCACAGGCAGCTCTGCTGTACACCCAGTGAGGCATGCCCTGCCCACAGAGCCTGAGCAGCCCCCCTGCCCAGCGTCACTGCGAGCACCCGAGCATGGCTCAGCATTTCAAAGCAAACCCAGCACCCCAAGTCTGGACAAAGCAAGAGCACACAGAGGTCCCCAGTGCCCCACCAAGGATTCTGCAGAGAACCCCTCAGGGTGTCACCTTACAGAAGCACAAGGCCCCGTGCACCCTTGGGCACAAGCTCTTGGCCTCTCTGTTGGCAGGGTCCAGCCAAGCCCTCCCTCACGTCCACCCCCCACTGTCCTGGGAGGCATGGCAATCAACGCTGCCCATCACCCCGATGGCCAGGAGCAGTGCCACTCCTGAGCAGGAAGGACACCTGCCGTCCCACTCAGGCCGCAGAAACCCAAACAAACCCCTGGGCAGGCGATCCAGAGCCGCCCGGGGAGCTCATGCTGGAGCCCAGCAGCCCCGTGTTCGAGGGGGAGGATGGAGAGCAGCAATGCCAACAGCACCTCAGCCCCAGGCCACAGAGCTGCTGGCCGTCTTCTCCTGCCCTCCCCAGTGCTCAGGGCAGGGGAAAGGCAGGACCGTGCACTTGGGATCTGCAGCAGAGGTGAAGCTCAAGAAGGCACCCACAGCACAGGGCAGCACAGCTGCTGTCCCTCCTGTGTCCTCCAGGATCGGGCCTGGGTCATTCCTCCTCTTCCTCAGGAACATCTCCAAGGTGACCGTGGCCAAAGGGTTCTTGGCAATCTGTTCCCTGACCTTTGCTTGGCACAGAAGCATCCTTAAGTGAAGCCCAAGGACTGAGGCCTCCCCGCCTTGCAAACCATCCTGGCATCTGCTGAACCCCAGATTTCTGCACACAGGAATTGTGAGGGCAATCCTGAGAAGAAAGCTCTTTAACCAGACCTCTTTGGAGCCAAGAGGGCAGAAGGCAGGCTCTACACCAGCCCCCGCCCCAGCAGAGCTCTGCCACGATGGGACCATGCCAACCACCCCTCAGGGCAGGCTCACCTCAGGGACTCCTGAAGCTGCCCGGACACTGCAGGACACAGCCCAGCCCAGGGCACTGTCCCTGCTCGTGCCAGGGCCGCCTCCTGGCAATACCTGCCAATCCCAAAATCCCACCCTCTCACCGCAGCAGTCACCGTGACATCTGTGGATTTGGGGAGGATAGAGGAGCGCAATTCCCACACAGCGAGCGGCATCTCCAGGGGGAGTTCTGCCAGGACTCAAGAAACCAGCAAGGAGGAAGCGACCCCGTTCTCCTGCCACGTGCCCTTCGGCAGCCTGCCTGCCCAGACGCAGCCTCGGCCACTAAAGCCTCAGCACCACCAGGGACACACTGCAATGTGCTCAGCCCAGACGCGGCACAGCTCAACCACACACAGCTCCAGGCTACAGACTGGACACCCAGCACCTGCTCTGAGGAACAGGGTCTCTGCTGCTCCTGCCCGAGCTGTGGTGGCACAACAGCCAGGGCCACCCAGTTCTTGGAGAGTCCCTGTGCAGCTGGTGAAGATGGAGATCCCAGTTTCTCCAACTTGGAGCATCCCCCACACTCTGCAGCACCTCGTGCGTGTGTGGGAAGAGCTGTCTGTGAACACCAAGGGGCAGGGTGGTCACTCCCTCAAGCTCTCGTGCCAGCACACTGACCTGCTCCCCAAAAAGGTCAGCGGCCACTGGTTGTGACACAGGACAGTGGCAGGGAAGGGCTCTCGGGGAACAGAGGTGCAGCATACACTGCACACAGCACAGGCAAGCAAGCAACCTCGGCACTGGAAGCAGCTCTTCCTGCTCCTGCTGTGGAAGTGGACATCCTTCCCAGCCTGCCCGGGGGAGCTCTGCTGGGATCTGGGGTGCTGACTTGTGTGGAAGTCATGTAAACACAAGGTCTGATGGAAACTGGATTGCCATGTGAGGCGAGGTCCTCACAGAGCCTGTGACTGCCAGGACTCCACAAGATCCCAAACCAGCTGCACCAGGATCCACCAGATGCCAAACCAGCTGCACCATGACTCACCAGTGCTCACTAGGGAGAATCACTTACCCACTCCAGAAACATCTCACCCCGACAGCTTCAGGCTATTCCCCCTTGTTCTGTCACTGCAGGGAACACAGAGTTCCCTTTAGGGCAAGGTCACTGTTTGTTTAAGCAGACTGCAAACTCCCAGGAGGTGGTGCAGGTTCCCTGTGCTCCTCAGCACCGCTGTGTTGCAGACCCCTCCGCAAGCCTAAGCAGGAATGCTCTCCCACACTGTTCCCATGAGGAACAGCTGCCCCACGTGCTGCTTTCCTACTCCAGCACCCCCAAGTCCTGCTGCGACTCCTCCACGCCAAGGCCACCAAGCCCCTCTCTGCAGCCCCCAAGCCCTCACGGCTCACAGAGCGCTGTGCTGCCCCGTGGGGGTGCAGCTGTCCCCCGCAGCCTCTCCGCTCTCCGGAACAAGCACGCACCCGCAGGGCAGCCCCTGCAGAGCGGCAGAAGGTGCTGCCCAGCCCCGTTCCATGGCCCCTAGGCACACTCACGTGGCACACACAGGGTCCTTACACCCCCTGTGCCCAGACCCGTGTGTGTACGGCAGCGGCACCGCACACGGGCCGGGCCTGAGGCCCTGGGCCCGGGCAGCACGAACCCCTCCGTGAAACCTCACCGCTGCCCCGTCCTGCCCAGACACCCTGACACGGCTGCAGTTACCGTCCTGGAAGACCCTCTCCACGTTCAGGCCGTAGGTAGCACAGGTCTCGTAGTAAGTGCAGCGCTTCAGGTCATTGGAGAGCTTCCGTGCCCGGGAGTCGTCGATGACGCGGGGGTTGGTGGCGCTGATGGCATCTGCAAACCAAAGGGACGGGGGTTGAAAGGCAAGGACCCTGCCCCACCTACCCACAGGTCCCATGACACTTCTGGCCTCCCTCCCCCTCTTTGCACAGAGGAACCACCTCCAGAGTACTGCCCCGTAAACGCCTGCGATCGCGAAGTCCCACGTCTGTAGAAAAATGGATGGATCTCTGTGAATGAACCTGACTCAGTTTCCCAAACCACCCAGCCATGGACATTTCAGTACACAGAGGCAGAACACCTCTGGGAGGTGTGGGGACCAAGGTCGAGCAGCCCCAGCTGCCAAATAAAACTGATTTGTCAGTCTCCATAATTTTAGGGCTTATGACCGAGCCCTACATGTTAAAGAATCCAAGGGAGACATCCTCCTGGTTTAATGAGAAAAGTCAGCTCTGCTGGGACGTCCCCACAGCCAAGGCATTGCTGGACAGCTCTAAAATACAGGCTCAGTTTGTATCCCAGACAGCCACCAAGTGCTTGCCTGTTTTGGAAAAACTCCCTTCCAAAGAGGAATCCAACTCCTTGAAGACAAGTGGGGGCTGCAAACGCACCCTCTCAGGAGGGCTCAGAGAACTGGGACCTGCACTGTGAGGAAGCCCTCCTCGGGCTCTCCAGACGGTTGTGAGACTGTACCACATCAAGGCTAGGACCTCACCTGGCCCCGTGTCTGGGACAACAACGGCCACTGACCCTGTTACTTGGCCCGCTCCTGCACCTCCACAGTGCATGCTGCCACCCCATTCCTGAGCCAAGATCACTCAGTCCTAACACCCATTCCACGATCTTTAAATACCCAAAGTTTAACAACTGTTCTGCTTTTAATACAAGGTCTGGAGCAGACCCCCTGTGACTCCCTCCCACTGCTCCTGCCTGTCTTCCTGGCCTCAGAGCCCTTCCTGGCCAGGAACAGGTCACACAGTGCTCAGGAACCGTCCTGCCAGGACAGTTTTTCCCCACATCCATGTCCTGCTCCTGCTCTCTACTGTCACACAGAAAACTCTTCAGCCCCAGGCTCCCCTGTGCTGGCAGAGCTAGGGGAGGCAGCACCAGGGTATCGTGCCATTTGCGAGAGGAGAGTGGCTCCATGGAATGAGGCAGCTCTCTGTGGGGAAGCTGAGACAGTCTGAGCAGGAACTCCCTCCTCAGGGCCCTGGGCTGGGGCTCAGCATCGTCCCTCAGCCTCGTGCAGGGCCCACAGAGCTGGATCCCCCAACGTGCTCAGGGGTCCGGCAGCCCGCGGGGCCAGCGGGGCCTGAGGCCGGGGTGCGGGGGAAGCCCAGGCGCCGCTCTCACCCTGTGTGCCCACCAGCACCATCGGCACCTCCGCGGTGTTCCGGTAGCTGCAGAGCCGCAGGTAGTAGTTGTAGACGGTCTGGAAGCTGATCTCATCCTCCAGGCTGAAGACAAACACCACTGCATCGACCCAGGCAGCGAACTGAAGAGACGCGGCAGGATTACAGCGCGCACCGGCAGCCGGGGACCCGGGCCCGGGGCAGCCAGCAAGGGCAGCCACACCCCGGGCTCAGCCAGCACACACCTCCCCCAGTCCCTCCAGCGGGATGGCTGGGGAGGGACCACAGGAAGGACAGGTCTCCTACCTGGAGTTCAGGGGGGCCCCCTTCATCTCGAATCAGCAGCAAGTAGCTCTGACCGTCCACCACGATCTCCTTCTTAAACCGGCCACCTTGGGGGAGCAAAGCTGCTGGTCAGTAAGCAAAGGGCAAGCAGGGGACACCCCAAACAAGGGCCAGGGGAGCTGCAGAGCCCCACGGCAGTGGTGGAGGAGGTGCAGGGACTGGGATCACCTTCAGCACCAGGGAGAGGAGTGAGGACCCAGCCCATCCCCAGGCACCCTGGGAACCAGACCTTACCCTCTGGAGACTCCTCCTGCACGTAGGTGCCGGTCAGGTAGCGGTGCACCAGGGCCGACTTGCCACTGGACAGGTTGCCCACGATGCCCTGGAACAGACGCACATGTCACCCGTGTGCCCAGCACGTGTCCTTATACACGAGGCCACCCCCGTGAGGTGACACCACCAGTGCTTGGGCACACGCTGGTGAGAGGCAGAGGTGTCCCTCAGGGGACACAGGGACGGTGTGACCCAGCCCAGTGCTCGGTGGGAGGCCGGAGGACACTGACTGGGCTCAGCTGGGCAGAGAGCAGCCGAGAACCCAGCCGAGACCGGGGAGCAGCCACCTGGACAGAGGGCAGTGGGTACTCTCGTCCTCACCTGAACAGGCACAGCCTCTCAGAGCCACATCAGCTCTTCCCTCAGCCCTTCTGCTCCTCAGGGAACACCTGCCATCCCAAGTCAACCCAGAAGGAGAAAAACCTCTTCTCCCAGCCCACAGATCCCCAGTTTTGGGGTGCTGCAGCTCTGGACAGCAGCTGCCAGTAGAAGGGGAGCAGAGACCAGCCACACGTTGGGTGCAGGCCCTGCACGCGCTCACGCCTGAGGCACCAGCACCACGGCAGCACCACGGGCACCTGCCAGCACCATGGTGCCACCCACACCAAACATCCAGCACCAACGTTCAGCCAAACTGAGGGACACAGCTACCGAGCACTGAACTGAATCGGGCAGAAGCACATCTGACTGCAGCACCCTCAGATTTCCTGTGAAATGCAGGTGGGTGTCCCGGGATGGGTCAGGCAGAGAGCCCAGCTCTGCCCATTGCCAGCGTCCTCCTGACCATTTAACGCTGCTTAATTGTGGGACCAGGTCTGTACTGAAGGCTCTGGAGCACAAGTCTGATGGGGTTCAGCTGAGGGAGCAGGAGGGACTCAGCCTGGAGAAAAGAAGGCTCAGGGGGGACCTTCTCACTCTACAGCTCCCTGACAGGAGCATGCAGGCAGATGGGGATTGGGCTCTGCTCCCAAGTAACTAATGACAGGACAAGAGGAAACATCCTCAAATTGCGTCAGGGGAGGTTTAGGTTGGATATCAAGTAAATTTTTCCACAAAAAGGGAAGGGGTCACCTTCAGCTGAAGGTGAACCCAGCCACTGTGCCTGGAAGTATTCAAAAAATGTGCATGTGGCACTTGAGGATGTAGTTTAGTGGTGAACACAGTGGTGGTGCTGGTTGATGGCTGGGCTTGATGATCTTAAGTGGGCTTTTCCAGCCTTAACGGCTCTGTGACTCTGTGCAGCTGCACTCACACGGCCACACCAGTGCCGAAGACGTGGGGTGAGGAGTGGCTACCAACACTAAAGCTGCCTCTGCCACCACGGAAGTTTGCAGCCAAACTCCCAGGCACCGGGATGAGCGTGGCAGGTGTGTCACCACCAGGCAGGTGCTCCAGCCCTCAGCCAGGCGCTCCAACGCTCCCGCTGCTCTGGGTCCTGCCAAGCCCTGTCCTGGGCCATCCACACGCTCCCAGTGAGCAGCAGAGGCACGGCCCTGTGGCCACCGGCAGCCTGACGGCACAGACCACGCTACAGAGCACCGCCCTGCTCGCCAATTCCCCTTGTGCTGGCAAAGCCAGCGTGCGGCAGGACCGGGCAGTGCCGGGCAGCACCGGGCAGCACTGGTCAGTGCTGGGCAGCGCCGGGTCAGCGGGCTCCCACAGGCACGCCCGGCCCGCTCACACCACTGCCACGTCTGTCACCCAGCACAGCAACCACAGAGCCTGATGGCACCTTCAGACAGGTGACAGCACAGAGAACACGGGCTGGGCTGCAACCCACTGCAAGGGGCCCTAAGGCCTCCAGAACCTTCTCTTCTCCAGGCTGAACACCCCCAGCTCTCCCAGCCTGGCTCCAAAAGGGCTCCAGCCTTCAGAGCATCTCCACGGCCTCCTCTGGACTCAGTCCACTCACTCACTCAATGTCTTTGTTTTGCTGGGGGCCCTGACATGGACACAGCACTCCAAGGGGGAGTACTAAAGATGGTCTCACACAAGAAGCTCTGGAGAGCCCAGCTCTTTGCTGGCAGCTCAGGGGTTCAGTGCCAGGTTGGCCACGGCTCCTGTCCCAACGGAGCAGCTCCGGAGGCCGCCCAGCAGCGAGGGTGCCACTCCACGCCAAAGATAAACACTCCAAAGGCATTTAGCTCCAACACTGGGACACAGTTACACCTTGTCTGCACACAGCACAAACCCTGACCTGCATCTCACTAGAACCCTGCTGCTCTGCCGTGTCCTCGAGCTCACCTGGAACTTCAAACCAGCCACAGAACTGACGATGCTGAGGAACAGAGCCCCTGAGAGGAAGCAAACTGGAGCCAAACAAGGTGTGCAAGCACTGTGGGAACCTCTGCTCCACGATTTTTGGGAGAATGTGGGAACACAGTCGGCACTGTGCTGGCACTGCCCAGTGCCACGTGCAGGGGACAAATCCTGCCAGGAGGCACTGTCAGTGCCCCTCTGCAAGAACTGCTCAGTCACAGCCTCCTCCTGGCCTGCAGCACTGGGAGGGAGCTTTGGGGGAAAACTGAGGGAGGGAAATCTGCTAAACATATCTTAAATACATCAAATTATTCAAAAACCTTGGAGAAAGTATCCTGAATGCTTGGGAACACAAGCAGGGAGAGCGGCGAGACCCTCGACTCCTGTGGGAGAGACAGAGGACACAGAGGTGCTTGAAAATGGGAAGGGAATGAATGGCAACAGTTCTTGCTGGGGTCAGTGTTGGGCCCCTCAGGACAAGAAAGATCCTGAGGGGCTGGAACAGAGCTGGGAAGGGGCTGGAGCCCCAGGAGCGGCTGAGGGAGCTGGGCAAGGGGCTCAGCCTGGAGAAAAGGAGGCTCAGGGGGGCCCTGGTGGCTCTGCACAAGTCCCTGACAGGAGGGGGCAGCCGGGGGGGTCGGGCTCTGCTCCCAGGGAACAGGGACAGGAGGAGAGGGAACGGCCTCAGGCTGGGCCAGGGGAGGTTCAGGTTGGATATTGGGAAAATTCCTTCACTGAAAGGGTTGTCCAGCCCTGGCAGAGGTGTCCACAGCAGAGGTGGAGTCCCCATCCCTGGGGGAATTTAAAAGCCGTGTGGATGTGGCACCTGGGGACAGAGTCAGTGATGGCCTTGGCAGTGCTGGGGAAGCAGCCGGACTCAATGGTCTCCAAAGGCTTTTCCAACCCAAATGGTTCTGTCACTCTAAACTAGGGCTGCAAAAGGCCTCCAGGCTTTTAGGAGAGCTGCTTTGGCTGGATGAAACTCCGGAGCAACAGAGATCCCCAGAGGTCATGCAAAACCTGGGGAAAGGGCTGTGTTACTTGAGGAAGAACTAAAAGCTTTGGGATGGTTTAGCTGGCAGCACGGCTTTGCAGCCTTGCAGAGTCTCAACATCAGGCAGCAACACCCAAACAGCTGTGAGAACGTTTTTAACACTGCATTTCACAGGTAAACTAACAAATGGACATTCCAAGTTTGGTTTGATTCCCACTAACTGCAGGTAAGAGACATTGTGGCAGGGTGGTGCTGGAATGTTTTGCAAGAAGGAATTTTGTTCTTTTGTTTCTTGGACTAATATTGAAAAAAGTTAATCTTGCAAAAGCAAGAGAAAGAGCTGAAGGGCACATGCCAGGAGCCTGCAAAGGGAGCTGAGGGCTGGCACAGAGAGCACAGGAAGAGCAGAGGGAGGAATCGATCACTGAAGCACCTGCAGCACCCTGCCCACCCCGACACGACCTCCTGGCCACCCCAGAGCCCACAGCACTGACCCTGTCCCACTTGGAGGGGCTGTGCCAGGGGCAAGGGGGTCAGGGCAGCCCCCTGATCACAGACACCACACCCACAGGGAGCTGGTGAAGCCTCCTGGCGTGTCCTGGGGAAAGCCGCCCTGCGCTGACAGACCCGGGGAGCCTCACCCCTCTGTCTGGCAGAACAGAGGTGAGGGTCATCCTGCAGCACCCCTCCAGGGCAGGGACAGCGCCAGTGCAGAGCTGAGATCTGCGGCTCTGGAGGAGCAGTGACACCTCCCATGCCAGGACATGCTCTGGGGGTGACCACCAGGGACACGTACCCGAACCACCACCTGGGATCTGCACTGCTCCTGCTGCACCAGCTTGAGCAGCAGCACCCAGACAGGCATCACAGCTCTGCCAGGGCCAGCAGGGAGGCTGAGTGGCTCAAATGGTGCCTTTTCACCTTCACATACAAGTGCCCTCCCAGATCAACCACCTCTGGCTCATCCCTACCAGCATGAGCTGCCAAGAAACCCCCGTCCTCCCCTGGCATGGCGGCAGCCCCAGCTCCTCCCTCCCTTCTGAGGCTGAAGCCCCTGTGTGTTTCCACCTGGCCACGTGAAAATGTGGGATTTTCTTGAGGGTTTGGGGAACCAGGGGCATCCCAGGCACAAGCCACGAGTACTCACCACCTTCAGCTCAGGCACTGAGCGGCTCAGGGTCCATTCCTGGCTGTTCACAAAGGAATCTGCAGAGAGGGGAGAAATCATCAGGTTACCCTCAAGATCCCAGCAAGGATCCTGCTACACTCTCCCTGCTCCCTCCAGGCAGATTTACGGTTCTTCCCTCCCTTCTACCTCACCCAGAGACCCAGAGCTGCACGAGGACCCGGCACGCAGCCCCAGGTGGGGAGGAGCGGCCGAGCCACGGGCAGTGGCAGCAAAGAGGCCGGGCACCGCCGGCTGGGACCCTCCCTTCTGCCCTGCAGGAGCACACAGACCCCTGCGGCATCCCCTGCCCCGAGGCACGGAGGGCAAGGGAAGCCCTAGGGACCAGACAGCCTTTTGGGGAGCACTGGCAGCACGGGACCCAGCGCCCCGAGCCCTGCCCTCAGCACGCCGCAGGCTGGGCAGTGATGAGCTGACAGCAGGGTACCAGCCACGCTCCTGGCTGAACGCAAACACAACTAACTGTGGCAAATCATGGAACTGGCAGCATGCTGCAATAGGCTTACAGAGGCTGTGGCGATCCAGCATGGCTTGAGGAAACACCCCCATCCTGCCACAGAGCATCTGGGGGAGGAGCAGGAGCCTGGAGGACACCTTGAGTACCAGAAGCAGCCAGCAGCCCCTCCTGACAAACCTGAGTCCCTCACTCGCCGTGGCAAGGTCAGACCTTCCATCCAACACCAGCCCCAGGGCAGGACCCACAGGAGCAGCACCTCCTGCATGTTTATCACATACAAACAGAAAGGATTTGGGGAGACCAGAAACCTGTGGGAGCTCTGCATCTTCAGGAGCCTGTAATAAACCTGCCAAATCTGTGGCCACAGACTGTTGCAGGAATGGGAATCTCAGGTGGGCTCAGAAGGGAAGCAGCAAATTCACCAGACCCAAAAGCAGGCAGCAATCAAACACGGTGACCTGGGCAGTGTCACCCAAGGCCACAGGGAGGGTGGCTCCACACCTGCCCCAGCAGTCCCAAACCCACAACCACAACTTCTAGTGCCTGCTCCAGCAGTCCCCAAACCACCTTCACAGCCAGGAATCCCTTCCCAATCTCCCACCCATCCCTGCCCTCTGGCAGTGGGAAGCCATTCCCTGTGTCCTGTCCCTCCAGCCCTTGTCCCCAGTCCCTCTCCAGCTCTCCTGGAGCCCCTTCAGCCCCAGCAAGGGGCTCTGAGCTCTCCCTGGAGCCTTCCCTTCTCCAGGTGAACACCCCCAGCTCTCCCAGCCTGGCTCCAGAGCAGAGGGGCTCCATCCCTCAGAGGATCTCTCTCGTGTTGGGGCAGCACTGGGCTCCACAGCCCTGCCAGAGCCCGCCTGCCCTGCCCCCAGCTCATGTTCAGCCCTCGTAACTCCTCAGGGGAGTCTGGACACACAACAGCACCAGCCCCTCCTCCATTTCCAGGCTACTCTCTCACCCCTCTGGGCAGCCCAGGGCCCTGGGGAAGAGCCCAGCCCCACTCCCACAGGGCTGGCTAAGCTGCTCAGAAAGCACGAGGTGACAAACCACAACCTGGCACTGTGCAGCCACCCACACCCACAGGCCACGACACACACATCCTTCACGTTCAAGAAAGGTGACAGGATGGTGCTCCCACCTGGAGTTTACCTTCCATGGCGGATTTAGGAACACTCCTTTTCCAGGAGCCACAGACAAACAATCCCCAAGTCTGCTGCGGGAACACCAGGTTATTTATAGCCCTCCTGAGGAATCGTTTCTCTGCGGTGTCTTTCACCTGCCCTTTCCTTTTTTAGACAGAGGTAATTTTTTTATTGAAACAATTCATCAGTCAGGAGGAAAATGATACATTCTTGAGCCCTTTCCAGAAGGTAACAGCACACCTGTATTTCCAACTGCATCACCGGGTCTAAAAAAAGCTGTCACCTCCACTTGGGACTTCTGCCCCGCTCAGCCTCTTTGGCAGGTAATGTGACAGATAGAGCACCATCCAGGCCTTCTCTGTCCCCAGCACTCCCTGATGGGAGCAGGCAGCTCCCACAGAATCACAGGGGCTGTTCACTACACACAGCAGGTTTTTGGCAGATTCTGAGTGCAGCACAAGGCACACACACTCGGTGATCAGCCTTGGGAAGGAGGAGAGGCAGGGAGAGCCCTGGAGAGGGCAGGCTGGGCTCTCTCTGGATCTGCTCAGGGATGACCAGCACAAGCTGCCCCAACAGCTGCCAGATGCCTCCTGCACCAACTGCCCCAACAGATCCTTGCTGGGTTTTTAACCCAGGTTCAAGAGTTTGTTTGCAATACTTTGATTTTTGACTTGCTGAGAAGGCCCCTGAGTAAACCTTAACACAAATAAGCACTGACAACACGAGGCCAACAGGACTGTGCTCAGCCACAGAACACCCCCGGCTCCTCACTCCCCCTGAACACCAGGCACAGCCTGCACCTCTGTCCGCCCGCTCCAGCATCTGCCAGGCCTGAATGCCAGCCCAGGCCACCGACTGGTCCTGGTGACCCACGCAGCACGTGTGCTATCGACAGCCCGGGGGTCTCAGTGCAGCCCGGGGGTCTCAGTGCAGCCCGGGGGTCCCAGCACAGCACACAGGTCCCAGCACAGCCCAGCACACTGCCGGTACCCACAGTCTCCACTCAGCACACTGGCAGGGTGCGAGCACCACCTCACACTGCAGCTGGAGTCTCTGTTCCTCCACAATCACCCAGAGTTACTGAGATGCACGCCTTGGAGGAGCGGGGTCCCTCGGAGGCCCCTTCTGGAGCCAAGGCCACAGCTGTCAGGAGCAGAACACCCCTGTGTGCCCCGCCACCCTGGGCCAGACCTGCACACACCAACCCTTTGTCTGAGCAGCGCCTCGGTGAACAGACACATCTCTTGTTCAGGTGGGCATCCCACCACGACCCCGAACATCTGTCTGCAGCCCCGCTTGTGCACTGCCCCCACGCCCTCTCCTGCCTCCAAGGCAGTTTCCTCCTGCACAGACTGACGAAGGATGAAGAGGGCAGTGCCTGGGAGGCAAAGAGGCCGTGCATGTCTGCACCCTGGAGCAGGCTCGTGTCCTCTGCCTGCACCCTGAGGCATGTGGGGAAGCTTCCCACCCACCACCTGGACAAGGTACTCTAGGCCATCAAGACCTGACAGGACAAGAGGAAATGGCCTCAAGTTGCACCAGGAGAAGTTTAGGTTTGATACTGGGAATATTTCTTCCCTGAATCAGCTGTCCAGCCCTGGCACAGCTGTCCGGGGCAGCGGCAATGACGTCACCATTCCTGGAGGGATTTAAAGCCGTGTGGATGTGGCACCTAGGCACATGGGCTGGTGGTGGCCTTGGCACTGCTGGGGGAATGGTTGGACTCAAGGGCCTGAGAGGCCTTTTCCAACCTTGGTAATCTTGTGATTCTGTGACTATCAGCCAGCCTGGGAAGGCCTGAGGGTTTGGAGCACAATCCACTTCCACGTGCCAGGCTGGGGTCCATGCCACAACTGTATGACTTACAGTCTGTCCCTGTAAGTGTCCCCCGGCCCTTTGCACACCCCCTGCTGTGCCCCAGGACATGCCAACCACCCTTCTCTCACCACACAAGGGACACACACAGCACGTACACACCACCCCAGCAGCTGGGGGGCCTGTGCAGATGAGCCACCCACACACCCAAAGACATCTCTCACATCACCTGGGCCCCGTGTCCTGCAGCTTCCTGCACCCACGCTCATGGGGACAGCTCTGTCACCCAGGTCTCAGACACCCCCAGCATGGAGCCTCCTCCTCCCTGCCTGAGTTCTTGCACTTGCTTCCCTCCTGTGCCATCAGCTCCTGCAGCAGTGTGTGCAGGCGGGCACGGATCACACCCACTGAGCTGCCAAAGGGCACCTCACGAGCAGTTTCTCAACCCCAAACAACCACAAACCAAGCAGCTGGCTGCTGAAAACCAGTGACATCACCCCGATGTCAGCTCTGTCCGTACAAGTGTTCATCCTTGGTTACCAAAATGCAGGAGGTGGCCAGTCCCTGCACTCACGGCTACGAACCCCATCAGTGTGACATTGTACACCCTGTGTGTCGCTGCAGCTGTAACACACCAGAGCAGCAGGAAAGCTCCAAGTTCGCAGCAGCAGACTGATTTGGAGCCCCCCTCGAACAGCACCATTCCCCTCTGGGGCTGCCAGATCTTCCCCATTTCCCTCCAGGCCCCCAGACCCTCCCCACTCACCATGCTGAGGTGCAGAGGTGCCCAGCCCGCAGGCACCACTGCCCGCTGAACAGGCACAAGATCCCCATCCACTCCTGGGTGAAGCTGTAACCATGTGGTAGCACACAGCGAGCCATCGGCAGCCCGATGGGGCTGAGGCACCACCCGAAATCCCAGCAGGCAGGTAGGCAGAGCCCCTTCCCCACAGCACCTGGGCCCCGGTGCCACCTCGCTCAGCAGGGATTGCCCCCAGCAGGAGACACCTCCAGGCACTGATCTCCCATTGAGCACTGAGGCTCAGGTAGCATCAGGGACTCCCGATCTACTGGATCAGCTTCACTGCTGGACTGGCTGCGCAATTCCAGATGAAAATACACCTGGTCACTCTTCCTGCATCTTCACTTTGTTATTCAATCACACAGCAGGGACCAGGCTGTCCGTGCTGCGGTTCAGCACCTTCCCCAGGCACACCTGACCTCCAAAGCAGAAGCAGTGGGCTCAGGGACCACTGTCACACCAAGAGCTTCAGCACAGCCCAGCAGCATCCATGGCTCCACGACACAATCACGCAAGAGGAGACCAGTCCAGACTGGCCTGGGAAAAGGAGATTCAGGCCAATTCTGCGACCCCCCAGAAGCTTGCGTTGATGGAGGTTTCCTGGCATAGGCAGCTCTACTGCAGAAGGTGGAGATTTGGGCGGTGGGGTGGGCAGAGCCCCTGCCACGCAGAGGAGCAGACAGGGACATCAAGGAGGCAGTCTGTAGCTGATGTCCTTTGGTCAGTTGGTCACCCTGGACACTTCCAGGACCTACAGGTCAGACCTCAGCTGTGGGACAGCAGTGTCATGCACCGAGGAGGCAGGATCAGCACCCTGCCTCACAGAGCTCGGACACCGCAGCTCCCTGGGCCCTGCAGACAGCCTGGGGGGGCTCAGCCACAGACCCACAGCTCCCGGCACCCACACGCTGCAGGGAGGCTGGGAGGAGAAAGGGGCTGGCTGGCCAAATTCAACTCCTCACCCCAGACGCTCCCTCCACGGGATGATGTGCAGCAGGTTCATCTACCCCGTGCTCCAGAAGCACCAGTGCCAGACACAGCTGGTCTCCCCACACAGCAACTAATAATTAACCAACTCATTATCCAAGCCGTGGTGGAACTCCCTTGGACACTGCAACCCTGGACACTAAACCCAGCCTTGAAACCAGGTCAGAGGCTGCGCAAACACAGCAGAGGCCACACAAACCGAGGCCACTCGTGGCCACCACTGTGGCGACACAAACGGGTCCACCTGACCCCACACACAGATCAAAGGGAGGCAGAGGCAGCGTGCCCGGGCACAGCCACCCCTCCCAGGCCAGGCTGATAAAGCCTCTGCCCCGGCAGTGCTGGCAGGAGGGGGATTTCTCCAGGTCAAGGACCAGCACAGGCGTAGCCAGCATTCCAGTCAGCACTGAGGCAGCACGGGAACCCACTGCAGGACACCATCTTGGCAAGGATTATCTCAGCAGAGCTTTAAACACTCCGCAGCAACTAAAGGAGACAATTCTGTGTCTCTCTGGGAAAGGGCACACTTAGGAACTGCCACCCTTGCTGCGTCACCAGGCCACGGGCGGCAGCAGCTGGTGTCACTGTGCTCCGAGGTCAGTGCACACTCTGGAAGATCCAGGCATTCAGCCTCTCGGCACCTGCTGCTCTCCAGCCCCCATGCAAACACCGTCAAAGACCCAGACCAAACCCTGCTGTGAGGGTGGGACAGGGTCTGCTGCGAGGGAAAACCCAGCAGGGAGTGACACGGAGAGACAGGTAACCCACAAGCTCCCACCCCAGCACTCTGTGGGGATCTACCTCGCCAGCACAAACCTGTTCCCAGCGTGCCTGACCTCGGCTCCAGCTGTGCAACCCCACAAGGCTGGCAGGCGAACACTGAAGGCACACGGTTCCCTCTCCCTAAGGCTGCCCGTGACTGCAGTCAGACACCTCTGCACCCACCACACACCCTCTGACCTCGCCCCAAGAACTGAGCCCTCCAGAGTACTGTCCCAACAGCTCCCTCCCTGACACCTTCCAGAATCCTCAAGCTTTTCCAAAGTGCGGACACCAGACTGGCCTCAGCATCCGAGGCACCTCTAACCCCACCATGACACCTCTGCCTCTCACCAACGCTCCCAGCTCAACCAAGGCAAGTACCAACACGAGGTGATATTTATCATGACCTACCCAACTCACTATGCAAACTTCACCCAATCCATGAGAAAACCGCCCCTGTCTTCTCTCAGACGCCTTCCCTCACATGCCCTGCACATCAGTACTCCACACATGAGGTTGAAGGGAGGCACCTTAAAGAACCTCAGAAAGCGGGGCATCTCTCTGGGAGAGGGGACACAGCTGTGATCACAGAACCACGGAATATCCTGAGCTGGAAGAGACCCACAAGGATCATTAGGTCCCACCCCTGGCTCTGCACAGACACCCCAGCAATCCTGCCCCGTGCCTGAGAGCATTGTCAAAACGCTCTCTGGGCTCTGGCAGCCTTGGGGCCATGACCATTGCCTGGGGAGCCTGTTCAGTGCCCAACCACCCTCTGGGGAAGAACTTTTTCCTGATATCCAATCTAAACCTCCCTGACACAGCTCCATGCTGCTCCCTCAGGTGAGGAATGCTTCCTGAGCCATCAGAGATGCTGTACCCATCACACGGTCCCTCTATGCACAGGGACAACTCCAATTCCAAAACAGGCCAGCTTTCCCAAGACCATGCCTATTAAAGAGCCTCTTTGGCAGGGCACCAGCCCACACCTGGATACCTAGAAATGCTCTGAACCACTCACCACCATCACCTGGGTCAGTCCAAGCTGGCCAGACTCTGTGTCGACTTTGCTCTCCAGTCCTAAGGGCTGTTGCCCTCCCTTGCCCATTACACAAGGATCAGCTCTTTACATCTTTTTTGAGTAACAAGCCCTGGAATCCCCCATCACCATTCTGTGTGCTCAATCCCAGCCGAACCCCTCCAGGGCTGGGAGCAGCACTTGGAGCATCCCCCTGGCTCTTGTGGGTATGCCTGGATGAAGAGCATGGTGCTGGGTGGGTATCACAGCGTGCTGTAAACAAACCACTGCAGGCTCTGGAAACAGAGAGAGTGCTGGCTTGGCCCTGTGCCGTGACTCCTACACCCAGCTTTTCCAAGTGCTGATAACCGCAGCTGCAGCTGCACCCCCCAGGAGGGCAGGTTGGGGCTGCAACTGGGGCTGCAACCGGCAAACACCCAGGGCAAGGGGGGCAGCGCCCACACAGAGCATCAAAGTTTGTGGGACGTCAAGAGGGTGTTTGGAACACCATCAGCCTGCAAGACTGGAGCAGGAATGGGGGAGAGACCTCCTGAGCGGCCCCATCAGAGCAGCTCCAAGGCTGTGCCCCTCCAGCTCTGGCTCAGAGGCCCACAGTTCCCACTGGAGGAAGCCATGGACCAACACTCCGAGCAGAGAGACAACAGGAAGATGGGGCACAAGGGAGGACAAGCAGCAGCTACTTTGCTGTGCAGACTTCACCACTGCCTCCTCACACCTCTCCGTCCCCAGGAGGACACAGGCTGGTGGGTACAGGGACTGTGCAGGAACCAGGAAGGTAATGAATGAATGGTGTTCTCAGTGCAGCTAAACCCGGTGTGAGCTCTGCAGCGCCAAGGGCTCCACAACGAGCCACAGTGCTGGTGGCAGCCTGGAGAGGTCATCCCCGATCCCCTGCCTCCAGCACGACGGCAAACACTGATCCCTACAACAAGCAGTGGTCCTGCATGAGCTGGCTGGTCACCACTGCAGGGGCCCCATGCCCCCCATGCCACTCCCCACAGGAGCCTCAGCAGGGTCTCCCAAAGAGGGATCCAAAGGGAGCTCCTACCTGTCTCATGGAGGAGCCAGGTGAGAAGCGAGGAGGCCAACCAAGTGCTCAACCTCAGCTGCTTCTGTGGGAATGCGGCCGCCAGGCCGGCTGCCGCTGGCGCAGCTCCCACTGGAAGCGGCAAGCAGGAACAGGCCCCCCGCTGCAGGGGCAGGGCCCGGCCCTCCCTGCCCGCATACACCCACATTCCCCAGCCATGAGCGCAGCCTCCCCTCTCCTGGGAACCTCCCGCCACCCAGTCGGCACCGGCACACAGCCCGGGCTGCCCTGCCAGCACCGGCACCCCTGGAGCACAGCAGCATCCCGGCCCTTTGCCTCGTGGTGCATGGGCAGCCCCCGCACCCACCGGAGCCTCCAGAACTTTCCCTGGAGCACAGCGAGCCCGAGGGATAGAGGGGGCTGGAAGTAGGAGCCCCCTGAGCTCCCTGGGCAGCTGCAGAGCTGCTCCTGTGCTGGTATCTGTGGCCCGGACCTCCCAGGAATGTCTGGATGACGCTGTCCTGGACAGCCACTGCCCCAGGAGCACCCAGGTTCCTCGGGAGCATGTGGGTTCTCTGGAGAGCCCGCCAGCCCTAAGACATCCCTCTGGCACGTAAGTGAAGCAGAGAACTGCCTTCACAACACCCAAGATGCAGAGCAGAGCGGTGGAACCCAGCGAGGCCCCCCGGGAGCGGGCAGCAGGGCTGGCCCAGCCCCCAGCTCCACGCGTTCCATGCCTTAAAAAGCTGTGGATGCTGCTCTCGCCTCCGGCCCTGCCAGGCCACAGGGCTCGCCTGCAGCTCCTTCCACAGGGCCGGGAAGGGGACAGGGCACAGAGGCACAACCAGCACAGCCCCAGCTGAGGCCCCACACAGCCCCGGCACCAGAGAACTCCCCACCAACATCAGAGTCAAACACCCAAGAGCTGCTTCAGCTGCCAGTGCCAACTGAATGCCCAACCCCATGGGGGTCCTGTCCCCCTGTCCCATCATCGGTAATGCCACGCCTGCTCTCTGCAGGCTGCCGCATACCCGATGAGGGTCCCTGTGCTCCCGAACACGTGGCCTCCGCCCAGCCCCAGTGGGGAACCTTGGCAGGGATGGCCCTGGCTGAGCATTGCCCAGACCAGGCCTGGCACCAGGGAGGTGCTCACAAGAGGGGGGCGCAGGGTCGTTTCTGGGCTCCCCAACCCCCTGTGCTGCTCCACACCTCTGCTCTGGCAACCTCCCAAACAGTCCCACTTGCCTGGGACCCCACCAACAGCACTCCCCTCCCCATTCCACTGATGTTGTGGGGCAAGGACAGGGAGGCTCAGCCCACCTCGCCCTTGCTGGGACACCACCAGGGCAAGCAGGACATGCGACACATGTGCTTGACTCCCAGCTGTGTGGCCAGCAAGGGAACCAGACCTCGGAGCACATCCTCCCAAGCAGCTACACCACAGCTGCTCCAGTACGATGGCAGTGCCCAGGGCACCAGAGTGTGACATGACCCTGTGAACGCTCACAGCGACCTCAATGCAGCCCGGTGCAAACCCTGCAGAGCACCAGGACAGAACCAGGTGCCAGTGCACAGCCCAGGACCTCAGCTGGGACAGGCCACAGCCACGCATCCCCACAGGTCCCACAGGCACAGGGGGCTCTCGCCAGCCCAGCACTGCTCCTGTGCTTACTTACCCAGAGCCCGCAGAGGACCCCCACCCAGGAGGACAGGCTCAACAGTGCCATGGGGATCCTTGGGGCACACACTGCCGGTGCTGCCACGCTCTCGCCTTCGGAAGCGGCTCGTGAGGAGTTTCCAGAGTCCCCCCGTCTGCACGGGGTCGCTGTGCAGCCGGCCCCCGACCCTGGTCAGCTCTGGGTACAGCAGGTCCCGCTTGCTGGGGCAGGTGTGCAGGGAGCTGGCATCACCCTCACTCTTGGTGCGGAGGCGCGTGGGGCGCAGGAGCCCCCCAGACTCCGACCGCCGCAGCTCGTGGCCCCGGCGCAGGCGGAAACTGAAGCTTTTCCGCAGGGAGCTGAAGTTCTTCCTGGGGCTGGAGCCGCTCCAGCCGCTGCCCCCGAAGAAGTTCCAGCGGCGGCTGCCCCACAGGGAGCCCCCCCGGAGGAAGCCGGGGCTCTCGGTGGGGTGCGGCGGCCGGGCGGTGGGGAGGAAGGTCATGCTGCTGGGGCGCGGGCGCTGCGCCTCATCGGGGCCGTCGCTCTCGCCCTCGGGGCTCTGC
>VYXC01009549.1:138425-166054 GCA_013397175.1 Platysteira castanea
GAGCAGCTCCGAGGGTGACCCGGGACCCCGGCGGGACCGGCCAGATCCAGCTGCTACCTTCTGCCCTCTCACCTTTCCCAAACCTGTGACGGGGCAGCGAACCCTCCCAGCAGCTGCGTGATGCCCCACAGCCGCCCTGTGCTCAGGGACACCTGGGAACCGCCACTTCCAGGGGCCGGGGCAGCCCGGAGCACAGACCCCCAGGAGCACCGACTTCCAGAGCCCTCCCGAGCCCGAGGCACAGGGCACCAGGTTAAGTGTGACCACCAGCCAGAGCTTCACTCCTGTCTCGTTCCAGGGCAGTCATTTCCTTTGACCAAACCCACCATCACTAACCTCTGACCCTCCTTCCTGGCCACTGGAGTCCTGACTGTGGCACCTGCTCCACCTCTTCCCCAGCACCCCCCACTGCTGCCTGCAGTCCCTGTCTCCAGCATCACCCCGGGGCCCTCCTCCTCCTCCTCCTTCTCTTCCTTCTCCTTCTTTTTCCTCCACACCTTTTCCCTCTCCCTGGCTTTCCTCCTTCCCATTGCAAGTATGATCTGTGCTCCCTCTGGGGAGGCAAAAATAAAGATGCCTGACTCCCCCTTAAACTATTTTTACCCTTCTGAAAGCCCTGTCTGCTGAGCCATCCCAGGTCTTCTGCTTCTCCAGGCCTCTCCAGGGAACACCTAAACATGAGCACCTCCCTTTCCCCCTCCTTACACAGGAGAAGTCTTTGACTCTGCTGCCTTGACTCTTTCAAAATCCCATCACCTTCTTGGACTTTGCCTTCTCTTTGACTCCTCATCCTCCTCCACAGCAGGCCTCATCCTACCTCTCCAGTTTTCTGGATGCACCCAGGCCTCGGACACAGCCAAATTCCACCTAGAGCTCTTCCCCTCCCTACACAGCCAGCACCTCAGCCAAGCCCCTTCCTCTCCCTTCTCCCTCCTCTCCCAGCCCAGAGGTCCCACCATCCACCTCTGGTCCCACCCCTGTCAGTACCACAGACCCCCATCACGGCATGCAGGAGCAGAGGTCCCACGCAGAGGTCCCAGCCTCTCCTGGGGCTGCCTGTCCTGCTCTTCCCTCAGGTGCTGGCACCTTTCTGCACCAGCCCTACCCCGGCAGTTCCCCTCCCCGGTACCCGCTGAACGCCCCGAGCAGCAGCTCAGAGCCACCACTCCCCACGCCGTGGCCGTGCCCATGGGCACACAATGGACACGTCCCACTCCCCTCCCTCCCAGCCAACGGGCACCTGTGCCCGGGACTGAGCAGAAGGCGCCTGACAAGCCGCCAGAGCTGCAGCTCTGCCATCTGTGCCAAGGTCACAGGAACACGCGAACTGCCAGACTGGATCCGACCTGCATGCACAGCATCTGCCATCCCGTCTCCCGGAGCAGCCGCACTGCAGCGAGAACCAGGAACTCTGCAGGAAGCAATTACAAGGGAATGTCTTCCAAAGTCCTGTGCACCAGACAGGGCTGGCTGCGGGGACCAGGCTGTCCGAGCCGACCTCTCAGGGGTAGCTCAGGCACAGGTACCTGGCTCTGGGCAGGGAACCAGGTCAGGACCATCACAAGCTCCCTTCCACCAAGCCTGGCACAGCTCCATGCTCCCAGGGATGGAAAGTTCTTCCTGTAGGGAGACAGGACCATCTATATCCATCTCCTTCCAAACCCGGGGTTTAGCACATACTCCAACAGCACCAGATGGTTCCCCTTCCACATGAGTCTTGGCTTTTTAAAATATTCTGGCAGGTTCTGGCTGTGAGGTGTCGCTGAATCACAGACTGTCTGCTGGAGAGATGATGCACCTTGTGCTGCCCACTGAGGCAGGACCAAACATGGTGCATCCCCCCAACAGGGTCTGTCTGACCCATCCCTTAGACCTCCCCAAGCCCCCTCCAGCCTGTGACCTCCTTCCTGCTCCAGCTCTTCCTCCTCCTGTGACCTCATCCAAATTCTGATTAAATCTACTGAGAAGCACAGAGAGTTCCCCTTAGCTGACAACATCCCTTTCCTGTCCCACCAGGGATCATATTTTTAAAGCTATTTGTGTTTTTAAAGCACTCCCTCAATTCTCTGCAGTTTGTCTCCACCTTTCTTAAACATCTAGTCAGAATCTGGGCACAACACTCAGTTGGAACCTCCAGCAGCCCAAGAAGAAATACAGGTACAACACCTGTCCTCCTGCATCCCAGTAAGATACTGGTCTATAGCACAGACACAGTGTAACACTGTTCTTACCTAATTAGGCTGTTTCGTGGCAAAGGTTTGCAAACGCTGTGTGCACTGACACGTATATTGACATGATCCCCTTGACGTTATTCCTACAGGAAGAACAAAAGATGTCTAATATCGGCTAAAATGGAGCCTTAGACTGAAGTCGTGGGGTTGAGGGCTGCAGGGCACCTGCACACAGGCTGGGAACCCGTAGCCCAGGACGGGCTCAAACCCCGCCAGTCTCGGCACCACATGGGCTCCGGCTGCCTGAGCCCTCCACTGATGGAGGAACTGCTCCAAGAATGAGACAGAAACCACCAGGGTCTGAGGACAGCCATCACTGAAACTCCCCACGTGCCTTTAATGTGTCTCCTCTCTGGCAGTTCACACCATAACCATACTGGCTTGGACTGGAGCTGTGTCTGTGTCTAATGCAGATGACAGGTGACAGCTCTCCTGGTCACAAGCTGCTGGCGGGCAGCAGCTTGGCCAGAGTCCCTAGGACTATGTGGGGCTGCAGAAGCATCTCCGAGAGCTGGGAAGTAACAAGGGCATCGGGCTTTGGCAATCTGACCGAGAGCAGGTGCCTGGGGACAGAAGCAAGTCAGTCCCTTTCCAGCACTTCAAGTCACATGCATGGTACAAACATTATGGTCATGAACATCTGGCTGAAATTAATATAATCCATGAGAGCTGCATGGGAGGAGTCCGAGAGCCAGGGAACATTCCAGTGCTGGTTGGCTCTGGTGTGACATTCAGGGTGGAGCCCTGAGAAGGAAAAGGAGTCTAAACCATGGTCAAATGCTCCACTGTGCTTCCCAGACCCACCAGCACTGGTATGCCCGTGTTCCCCCAGACCCACCAGCACTGGTATGCCCGTGTTCCCCCAGACCCAAATGGTATTGCTGCTCCAGAGATCTGCAGATAGGGCGATTCTGTTTCCAGGGAGATGGGAGGATGGGACACCAGCACTCACCATCCCTCCTGGCTTCAAAGGAGCCATGACTCTGCAGAGGGGCCTGAGTCTGGGGGCCCCCCTGCAGCCCCACATGTCCAGCATGGAGGAGGGACCAGCATCCCCTCGGCAGCTGGGGGAGGGATGAGGTTCCTTTCATGGACGGCCCCAATGGCTCCCAATGCCCCCACAGAGGGCAGGAACCAGCGGCAGAGCAGGAGCATGTGGAGACACCAGCCAGCTCCAGGCCCCATGTGCTACCAGGGCTGCCCGAGGCCGACAGCCCTGCACAGACCGTGCTGGCACTGGGACCGTGGGCAGCAGACCAGGCTAGGCACCACTGCCAGGGACCAAGCCAGGACAGGGTGCAGGACAGGGGACAACACCACACCTGTGCCAGGCTGCGGGGCACCCAGGGCCCCGGCACACGCTGTCCAGCGGGAGCAGCGGAGCAGGAGGGCTCTGTGCAGTGCCAGGGACGGCAGACGAGCCCCCCCGGCAGCTGCAGGAGGACCCTGAGCCGCATGGAGCCACCGGGCTCCGCAAACCAGCTCCAGCCGGCTCAGCCGTGCACCAGGAATACTGATGAGGCTGTGCCGAACCGGAGCGTCCGGGGGCGCGGGCTGGGCGGCCCGGCCGTGGGGTGCAGCGCCGCAGCCGCGTCACGGCCCACGCTGCCAGCGCGTCAGCAGCGCCGTCACTCGGAGGCGGCGGCGGGGGCCAGGCCCTGCCTGCTGGCCCCACAGGGCTGGGACGGAGAGAGACATCCCCGGCCCAAAGAGGAGGAGGGGGAAGGAGACAGAGGCGTCCCCTGACCCTGAGCAGAGAGACGCGTTCACGCTGAGTCCTGCCACAGGCTCAGCATCCACCACAGCACCACTGCACACCACGCAGCGCCACTGTGGGAACCCTTTCTGGTCACCCCAAGCACCCCAAAACCCCTTCTGGTCACCCCAACAACCCTGGGCCCAAGAGACAATGTCCTGCTCTCCACTGACAAACACCCACCCACCCCACAGCCCCTGCACATCCCCAGGGTCTCGGGATGGAGAGATGAGGCGCTGCTCCAGGTCCCAGCTCTGGCACAGACCCTCACTGCCAGCTGGACCCTCATGCCCTGCCCTGCCCTGTCCCTGTGCCCGTGCCCCCTTCGCAGCACAGAGCGCCGGGTCTGACACTTGACAGGCTGACTGACTTTCCAAAGCCTCTTGCCGTGAGAGGTGCCTCAGAGCAGGTTGTTCCCTACAGTTTCCATGGAGAGGAGGAACAGGCCCAGCCAGCAGAGAGTTAACACCAGCTGGCAGGTAAGTAACAGTCACAGGAGAGCCCGACTCCAGCACCAGCTCCCTCCCTCCTCCCACACTGCACACCCCCAGCTCAGGTCCTGCCGCAAACCTCGAGCTGCTGATGAGGAAATTGCCACCTTCTCCCCATCACCCCGGGATGCAGCGCTGAAGCAAATGCCTCCCTCCCACACACGCCGAGGTCATGCCCGTGTCACCCAAACAGGGCATGGCCACGCATGCAGGGCACGGCCATGCTCTTGTCCACCAAGGAGAGAAGCTGAGCACAGATTGCTGCCAGCCCTTTGAAGAGGGCATCCCGCCATGAACCCTGTGGGGGTGGCCATGCTGCAGATCCCGCACCCACATGCTGCAAGTCAGATGCAGGGATGACAGATGCAGGGATGACAGATGCAGGGATGATGCTTCCTAAGCTGGTCCAGACCCTGGTGCCTCAGGGAACCCCGGAAGATAACGCTTTGGGATGTTACCTACAGGGCGTAATACAAGATCAAGGCAGCAGCAACCACTTCTGCTCCTTAAGCCACCTCCGGGCACCTGTGTGCAGAGACGCCCACACCAGTATCCTGACTAGATCTGCAGGCAGACTGGTACCCGCACTCCAGGGCAGGAGCAGCCCCACCACGCTGCCAGCCATGCAGGCTGTCCCCAGGCACTAGGCTGCTCTAGGCACAGAGATATTCCCAAGGAACAGGGCTGTCTCCAGGCACCAGGATGTTCTCTGTTCCCAAGCTCCCCACTGGTGATGCAGGTATGAGCAGCATCAGCATGATTAGGCCAGACGTTGTGAAAGCTCATTGGGATTTTGAAATCCAAAGACAAAAGGCCATGTGAAAATTTGGTTAGAGGACTAAAGAAGACTTCCTCAGGTTGTCAAGCCTCACTTTAAAATCTCTCCCATAATCATCACTTAAACAGTGAAAATCCTCCAGTTTATTCCAAAAGCAGCAAACGAAAGAAGAAATGTCAAGAGAAATAGCAATGGAGTGAAACTAAGAAGTGAACAGTGCAGCAATGGGACTCAGAGGACATGAAAATCCACATGGAGGTCAGGAGGAGAATATGGCAGGAGATGAACGAGGCTGGAAAAGCCCTCCTGCCTTGACAGAAAGGCAGAGACCCCACGGCAGCCTGCAAAGGCTGGTCACAGAGCTGTCCCTTGGCTGGACCATGGAGCTCCTTCAGACATGACCACTGTGGTGACGTTCGCATGCCCAGCGGGTACAGGACATTTCTGTGCCCGCAAACAAAGCCCCCACCCACCCCGGCAGCCCATGGAGCCCGGGCCTCCAAGCCAGGTCTGTGCTGACCGGACAGACCACCCGTGCTCGTGCCCTTCTGGCTCTGCACACGTGGCATCACAGACACCAATGATACATGAATTTTGGGAAGAGCCGACCCCAGCAAAAGGTAGGACTGGAGTGGCATCAAGTTTCACAGAAAGGGGACCAGCCCAGAATCCCAAAGGGAAGTTCCCAACAGTGCTTCCCAAAGCTCTCCAAGACCACTCCTCCCTCCCTGGGAAACATGCAAAACAATTAAAGCCAGGGAAAGAGCCTGTCCTTCCGCCCTGTTTCCAAAGGCACCTGCTCAGGAACAACAGAGCAGGCAAAGGAAGTATTTTCAAAACACAAACTAAAAAGCTACTGAGGCTGGCAACCACACAGGATGCTCACATGGGCCTGAGCACCCCAACAAATGCCGTGTTACTGCTGCTCCCACCTCGTCACCCTCTGAGGCGAGCACGGTGACTAACAGCATCTGCACACACAGGCAGAGATTGTTTTGTCGCAAACACCAAGAGCCAGTTGTGAGAACAGTGTTAGTAATAGCCCTGTATCCCACCTGGAGCAGGGGGATCGCAGTCCTCCAGCCCTCAACAACCTTCTCCAGCTCCCTCATGGTGGACAGGCTCCAGACCCCACGGTGGAACTTCAATGCTCACAAGCAATGGATTTAGAGAAGGAAACTACCCTTTGGATGGTAAAGAAGTAGATGTTTCCTGGCACACGAAACTCACCTTCACCACGAACACTGCAGGTGAGATTATCCATTTCAATGAACCCACTCACACCTCAGGTGCTGCCCCCAGGTCCTGGGGAGAGCCAGAGGAAGCCCCAGCCCAAGGGATGCTGAGCCAAAGATCCTGCTCCAGGCTGGCCGAGGGCTCAGTGTCTCCCGCTCCTGCTCCCACTTTGGCACGAGGGTCCCAGCTCTGACCCCTGGAGCAGCCCCTGCTGGAAGCAGCTCCCCACACCACCCATCTCCATCAGTGCTCACCTTTACAGACCCCAGTGGCCCGAGGAGCCTAGCTGCGTCTAACCCAGGCATTTTGGGTTCCTCCCCGAGGCCTCTGCACAGAGGGCAACCACCAACCACAGACAGCAGAAAAACCCAGAAACCGAAAGCCACAAGCCGCGGCCGGAAGGTGCAGGTCTTGCACCTGGTTCTCTGTTCCCACCGTCACCCAAGGCTTCCCTGCTGCAGCCACAGGCACCTCAGCCTGCACAGGCTCATCCTCCCAAACGGGAATGGGTGCCACATCTCACCCCAGGGCCCCACGAGGGACCAGTCCCGGCGTCATTCTGCCCGGCTCACACCCTCGGCCTCACCAACCCTCACCCCATGTCTCCCTGCCAACGCCGTGGCTCAGCAGGGTCCGAGGGGTCCCAGCTGCCTGACCAAGTCCTGGTGGGGCCCGAGGGGTCCCGGCTGCCTGAGTGAGTCACAGTGGGGCCCCTGCCTGACCTGAGCACAGAGAGCAACAAGGGAGACCTCAACCCCCCCCAGCACCAACACCAACTTCCCGTGTGGTCGGGGCAGAAGGGGATGGCTTTGAGTGCCTCACACCACCTTGGATTCAGCAGGGAGAACCATTATTGATGATTTTTCCAGGACCCAATATAGACACTAAATGCTCACAGGAGAGGATGGATCCCCAGGAATCCCCCCAAACCTGCCTCAGCCTAGTTTGTATTCACAACTACACACTGAGGGCCCCAGTTCTTACTCCACTTCACACATGTCATGTTGACCATTGATTCTTCCAGTTTCTTCCTGAGGTCACTCTGGACTAACCCAAATACCATAAAGAAGCCTCAAGGTATTATTTAATCACTAACACCTTTCACTAATCCCACTGCTTGGGAGCTGGTCTCAGTGTCATGGAAAGTAGATCCCATCAAAGTACGTCACTCAGCACCCACTTCCCTCCTTTAATTCCCCACTAATTCAGATTATGTCAGGCACTCTGCTGCTCTCTCAGGGATCGGTATCAGCCTAACTGTATCCTAAATACCTGAGTCATCCACGGATCCTGCTGAAGGCTGCCACAGCATCAGCCCACTCCAACCTCGCTCATCTTCTCACAGCCAGCTCGCAGGGAGCTCTGCAGCCAGCTCTGGGTGCCAGCTGCCCAAAGCTGGGAATCTGAAAGCACCTGACTTTGGCAGCTGCTGCTCAGGACTGAACAACCATTCCAGGGTAAGATTCCACCTCTCCAAGCAGGGATGGAGATGCTTACACTGCACAGTTCCCCACACCCCCTGTTTCAGACAGTACAGACAAACATCACAGCTAAAAACATCCTGTTCCCAATAAACCTCCCAATTCCCGATCGGCACTGACCAGCTGGATGCCAACAGCTGCTCTTGTCCCACCTCTTTTGCTCACTTCCACTCTTGGTCTGTGTTCCGTAACACCAACTCTTCCTCTGTTTAGGATCAATTCTGTGCCAGTCCTGCTGTTCAGATGCACCACCCGCTCCATGTGCCAGGCTGGCTGTTGGCACAGCCTTCCTCATTAACAGGGCTTCGCGTGACTTGGGCACAAACACGACATTCTTCGGAATTACTGCATTTGCTAGATGTGTTCTCTCTCCCAAGTCCTGTGGCTCACCATTTTATTGGGTTTTTGGCTTTAGTAACACCAACCTCCAAAAACAAATGGCAGCAGGTGAGTATCACCCGAACACCTTGCCCAGGAACAGCATCACTGCTCCAGGTTTGCAGGGCATTATGGGGGCTGTGAGGGACAGGGAACACTGTCCCCTCCTCCCCAGCCACAGGCAACCCGGTACCGAGGAAAGGGCTGGGATGGCTCCCAAGTACGGGGTGTGTGACAGGCACAGGGAGAACAATACAAAGCAAGGAAACCCCATCCGCTCCAAGCATTATTCAAGGTGGCAGAAACAAAGAGAAAGAGTGGTAAAAGGGCCTTAAAATCCCGAGTGTCCAGCTGCCAGAACAGCAGGTGACCAATGAGAAGTGGAATCATCAGAAAAAAACAATTCGGATTTTACATCTGCAAAAACAAGCTGCAAGTTCTCACCACTCAGATGAAATCCTGGGGTTATTCTCAACAACTCTATGAAAACAGTTCCCAGAGAAGCTGTGGCTACCCCATTCCTGGAAGTGTTCAAGGCCAGGTTGGACAGGGCTTGGAGCAACCTGGTCTAGTGGAAGGTGTCCCTGCCCACAGCAGAGGGGGGGAACTGGATGGGCTTCCAGGTCTTCCAAACCCAAACCATTCCATGATTCCATGATGGTGTGAACATCAGTTCGCTGCTCAGCAGTAAAGAGCAAAGAGGGGA
Organism: Platysteira castanea; assembly: GCA_013397175.1. NCBI lineage: Eukaryota > Metazoa > Chordata > Aves > Passeriformes > Platysteira > Platysteira castanea. Next base: position 147,483 of record VYXC01009549.1, read on the forward strand.
CCAGCCATTACTAAAGAATGGAGAACAAGACAGGGAATAGCTCAACGCTCTCGTCCTGACCCACAGCCCTCAACCTCTCCAGCGCTTCTGACCTGGGTCTCAAAAATAAACGGAAGGGAACTTGAAAAGGTACCAAGAGGGGCAGCAGATGACTGAAAGGCTACTGTACAGGGAGCCTGGAAAGGAAGACAGCAGAGGGGGAGTGAAGTTTTCCATGCTGGGGGAAGAAAGGAGGAGGCCACTAGGGAACAATTTGTTCACTGTTTCTTCCAAAGCAGAAACTTGGGGACATCACATCCAATTAGGCAGGTCCAAAACAGGAGATTTTTTTCACATAAAGCATCGCTGTGAAATGTCTCATCAGGGCCGTGGCGCTCAGCGAACACGCACTCAGAGGACAACTGGCCAAATCCAAGGACAAAAGCTCCATGAGAGGCTACGGGAACACGAGAGGCAGCTTTGGGCTCGGGCATGGCTTCCTGGGAGCGGGAAGGGCACAGCCCAGGCACAGCGGGGCAGCAGCCCAGGCCGGGTAGGGGGCGAAGGAGCCCCTGGAGCCCCTCTGGCAGCAGCACAAGCAGGGGCCCCGCGCCCCCGGGCGCACACGCCGAGCCTGGCTGGGGCTGTCACACCGTTCCCGCGGCGGAGAGGCCTGCGCTGCCAAACCCACATTCCCACTGACATTTTCCATGCTCGCTCGCCGCATCGGCATGGTATTTATAGAAGTTTCAGCAAAAGCAATTCAGACACTTCCCAAAAGCTGGCTGGGGAAAAACACAGCAGCTTGGGCAAAGCTGTACATTTTTCCAGCTTTGAGTGAGGGATTGAAGAGCTGATCAACCTCCCAGCTCCAGGCTGGAGCCCAGCGCTCTGGACTTTGACCTTCCAAGCCACAGTGGGCTCTGCTTGAGGCCCAGCAAGTGTTTCCTGCATCTCCAGAGCCGGCATTTCTCAGATGCAATCTTGAGGTTATTCTCAACAACTCTATGAAAACATTTCCCAGAGAAGCTGTGGCTACCCCACCCCTGGAAGTGTTCAAGGCCAGGTTGGATGAGGCCTGGTCTAGTGGAAGATGTCCTTGCTCATGGCAGGGTGTGGGACTAGATGAGTTTCAAGGTTCCTTCCAACCCCCAGAAGGTTCTGGGTTCTATGACCGTGGTGACTGTGGGATTTCCCTCCCAGGCGTTACCTGAGACAGGGAAACAGGAGAAATGCCAAGGCCACTCAGCCAGACAGGAGATCCTGGGGACCTGGGAGAGGTGGGCTGCACACCCCAGCCCCCCAGCCTCCCGAGAATGGATCTGCTCTGCAGAGCCCAGTTTCCCTGGGCAGCTCTGCAGGGAGAGGCCCTGCTGAGCCCCACCAGCCCCATGTCCCCTGGGCACCACCACCCTGCACAGGAGGGTGCCAGAATTAAAGTGGGTCCCATCGCAACTCTTCCTCCTCCTCCTCTCAAGCTGAACTCCAGCCATCTGCAGTTTACAGCTCCGGATCTGATCCAGCACCCTCGGCCCTCCCACAGCATGGAGAGAAATCAGCACTTCTAGTGCCCAAGTCACCCAACCTACTTATCACTCCTACTTCAGCCTGAGACCGATGACAATGACGAGGAGCCCGGGGGAGCAGACTTAGGTGATGTCACCTCCACCCCTGACACCGCGTTAGCCAACTCCCCCACTTCTGGATCCCACAGCTTCCATAGAGGACAGCCCACACAGTCGACACAGAAGGAGCAATACCATCGCTCGGTGCACCTGAGGAGGTTCTGCCAGGATCCTTGGGGCAAGGCAGGGCTTCCAGACACCTTTCTGAAGGCAGGAACCCAGACTGCCGTGTAAGGGCACGTGTGTGTCTCCTCTCCCAGAGAGACACCATCGTGGGAGCAAACAAGGGCCTGCAGCTCCGAAGGACCAGAGAGCTGCCACCTCAGCCTCACATCTTAATCACAAGATCATTCTATTTCCATGGAAACGGCAGAATTAGAGACTTCGACGGAACGACAACTACCAACACTGGGAATTTAACTGTTAAACCTGTCGCACTCCCGTCCCCAGTGCCAGGAGAGGAGACGGCGCTTGCCCACACCACTGCCCCCCACCTGGCCCCAGCGCCACGGCCAGCCACGCTCAGGTGTTTGCTCCTGCTTCCTTCAGCAGCCAGGTGGGTTTCCAGAGAGCCTCCCGTGTCAGCACATCAGGGGATGGACGCTCCTGACTCAGGGTGGCTCAGCCCAGTGCCGACTTGTCCGTCAGAGCTGATCCTGGAGCACACACAGTGCCTCAGCAGCAGGAAAAGGCTTTATGTGCTTGTGAGTCACTCAGGGAATTACAGGATGGCTCCAGGCACTATGGGGAGCACCGACCCAGCGCCTTCCAGGGCAGGCCCTTTCCCTGACACAGCGAAGCACCACAGTGGTTCTGGTCAGCCCGAGGACAGTGTGGAGCCAGGGAGCTAATTACCATCACTGGCACAGGGTACCCTGTCCTACCCCACCCTCGTCACTCCACCGTGCCGCCACGAGTCTTCCCTGAAAGCAAAGCTGGGAAGGACCTGGCAGCACCATGGGACTCCCTGCACTCATATCTTGGGTCTGCAGAACACCACAATGTAAACTGCAACTCTGGGAGCACCAGCAAAGCCATTAAGGTAGATCAGGGGAGCTCCCTGTCGCCAGGAAGCCCCCAGCTAACAGAGACACATCTCCCAGAAGAGGATAGAAGAGCTGCCCCTCTGCTTTCTGTCCAGCCAGGGGTCCGCTTTGAGAGATCACTGCCCAAAATCCCCTCCACGTGCTCCATGCCTTGGCCCTGCTGTGGTCAGCAGGACCATCAGCCGATGGGTCCAGGCCTCCCCTGGCTGTTAGGCCCAATCCGAGGACTGAAATTGCTCAGCCCAGCTCTAATCATGTACCACCACACAGACCAACAGTCAGACAGTGGGCAGCGTGCTGATGGAGAGGAGTTTTCCATGGCACGTGCATTCCACTGCCCTGCCCATGCCTGGAAGACAATGGACACCTGGCCATGAGCCACACTCCTGCCATGATTACAGACACACTCCTAAAGCCCCTCCTGCAGGTCTGGACACTGATGTCCAGCCTCGAGGAGAGCAACTTCCCACCCACAAAAAATTCCAACGCAGCTCCGAGAGCTCAGACCTGGGGCAGCTGCAAGGATGTCATCTTCTACACTGGAGTCCGTGGGACACAGCCAGCGCCTGCTCCAGCAGGAGCGCACGTGGAGCCATCCCCACCCTCAGGCTGGCAGGGCTCCAGGGCTGAAACTACTGCAGATGATCTCCCATGGAAGCAGAGTGTGCTCCAGGCCAGACTCTCCTCCAGCCTCTGGAGAGAACCTCCTGGGGCCCAGCTGCACACACCTGCCTGCCCAGACTACCTGTACAGACAGGTACCAGCAGGGAAGAGCCACTGTGACCTCTGATCCATCCTGCTGTTCCGCACAGAGCCCGTGAGCCCCCTGACCCCTGCAGCCACCCACCCGAGCCCCTCGTGTTGCACAGGCGGCCCTGCTGCTGCTCCACGTCATGCCTGGCCCTGGGGAGCTGCTGTGGAGGGGACACGCTGCAGGACACCCAGCAAGATCACCCCGAGCCGGGCTCCCCCCACGCCCGCGCTGGGAACCTCCATGCCACAGCTCCAAGTGGACTCCTGCCACAGCTCCAGCTGGACTCCTCGCTCCGTCCTTCCCACCCCTGCCCGCAGCCTGCCCACCGCGGGCTGGGGCCGCACAGCGCCGTGACTCAGGTGCCAGAGCCGGCACAGCAGAGGCTGCGCTGAGTCACAGCGTGGCCGGTGACTCACCTCGGACACGGCTGGCCAGCACACGCAGCCACAGCAGCTCCCGCTGCAGGTTCGCTCACAGCCGTGCTGCTGCCGGCGGCTCCCCGAGGTCCCTGGCAGCGGGCACAGCACAGACCTGGCAGTGGCACGGGCAGGGGGTGCGCCAAGGACACTGAGCCAGGGTGCCTGTCCCCAGACATGCCGGCGGCCCTGCTGTGCCCCCATCGCCGCAGATCAGGGGAACCCTCAGCCTGACCACAGCTGCCACCGCCCTGCTGGCTCTGGTGCCCAGCCTAGGGCTCACCCCGTGCCCCACACGCCCACCCACTCGTCAGCCTCAGCATCCCCTGGCCTGGGCATGGGGCAGTCCGATGGCCAGGCTGTGCCAGAAGCACAGCTTGTCATGGAATCACACAATCATCAAGGCTGGAAAAGCCCTCAGAGACCACCACACCCAAGTGTTCCCCCAGCACTGCCAAGGCCACCACCAACCATGTTCCCAACTGCCATATCCACATGGCCAGGGCACAGGGACATGTCATTTGGTGCAGGGGGACCGAGGGGACTGGACCTGCCCTGTCCGTCTGACCACTGCACCCTCCCCACCTGGAGAAAGCCGCCTAGCACCTACTTTGGTAATAAAGTAACCCAAATTCTCACTAACTGCACTTATTTTAGTGTGCCACCTAAATCTGGCAGCGCTGCCGCACTCTGGGACCAGCAGAACTAGCTCAAGGAGAGGAGGGGACGCAGCACGAGGGTCAGCGCTGTGAGGAGCCCACCAGACACAGCCACGGGCACAGCGAGAGCCAGGGACAATGGGGGAGCAGCAGCAGGACTCGACACCTGGAGAGGAAAGCAGGGCAACCTGGGTTTTCCCAGAGCAGCTGTGGCTGAACCATCCCTGGAAGTGTCCAAGACCAGGCTGGACATGGCTCGGAGCAACCTGGTCTAGCAGAAAGTGACCCTGACCATGGCAAGGGGGTAGAATGAAATGGGATGTAAGGTCCCTTCCAACTCAAACCGTTCTGGGATTCTAAGCCCCAGTTCGGGGCTTTTGCTGTGGTTTGGGTTTTACACTTCCATAATAATTGATCAGACAGCCCAAATGCCAACAATTAATAAAAACACCAGGACAACAATTTGGCTATAACTCCTGAACCCGCCTGGAGGCAAGCGACATCCAAACTGCCCAAAAAAGGGTAAGAAGTAGGAAGAAAGAGGAGGAAACAGATGTCAATGAGATCTTGAACGCAGGAAGCATCAAAAACGGTGTAGGAAGCTGAAGCCCTCAGGAAAACGAGTCTCTAACAATGCTGAGAGCAGCAGGAAGCAGCTGTGAGGAGCACGGACCCGCGCAGGGAGGCACGGCTCGCTCCCCGGAGCAGCTCCAGGGGCAGGGGTCTGCTGGGCCTCGCACAGACTGCACCAGAGGCGCTGACACAAACACTCAGGGAGAGAAAACACAAATGCAGAATGGCAAAACCATCAGCAGAAACAATTTAAAAAACGTCGTTAAAAAATGTAACTTTAATTTAAAGGCACAAACAACCTGAATGCAATGGTGCGAGGAAGAGCGAGGAAGAGCGAGGAAGAGTGAGCTCACACTCCTGCTCATGCTGATTTTTAATAAATACTGAAATAACAGAGCTATTCAGCAATGGCTGGAACAGAGCGAAGAACCTCATATTCCCCAGCAGCCCTTGCTGACACCACTGCCTGCGGGAAGGGGAGCCCCCCGACCTCCCTTGCTGTCCCAATGACTGGAGCCCCTGGGAAGGGGATGGAGCCAATGGAACTGGATGTTTTTAAACAACAATTCATGTGACAGCTGATTCGACTCCTCCAGCTGGTTCAGGTGTTGCTGACACAGGGTTTGACTGGACAACCTTGAAGGTCGTTGCAGCCCAAAGTGATCCATGGTTCCACGACACAAACAACTCTGCCTATCTTTCCATGACCATGTAACCCATTGCCATACAACATTCCCTCTATAAACCATCACTTTGCAAAGTCATTTACAATAAACACAGTAGGACCAGGCTCAGAACAGCCAGAGATCCACGTCAACAGGTAAGAGGATTCCAGTGACACCTGGAGCCTTGCCAGCGATGGTGAGAAGATTCAGACAACTGGGAAAACACTTTTACTATGCCAGGTCCAAGAGACGTGAAGTGGCAAATGTCAGCAATGCCAGGACAGTCACATCCCTCAGCCCCAAACCACAGACCATGTCCTTTTGGGGCCGTTTCCAACACAGGAGAAGTGACTGGGTGACCAGGAACCATCAGTGTGGATTCACATCATCCACCACCAGGAAGCGGCGGATGGACACTGGACAACAGAGCTCTAACACAGGCCATAGATGACCTTTAGGGCTCCTCCCAACAAACCACTCCGGGATTTCATCAAAAAGAGCAGCCAGCAGAGAAAGAAACTGGATTTACAGTTCATGGAACTGCGGCTGGGTCAAGTGGGAGCACACTGCCTATAATCTGATTTTCATTTTGAGAATGCTGGGTAAGGAAGAGCCATAAAAACTCTTTGAAGACCACAGGAAATGAACTCATGAAGAGACTTTTAACGAGCATTATGCGATTTACTTCCCAAAAAGAACATCAAGAGATAATTGATAACGAAGTAACAGTAAACTTCTCAGGGAATAATGTTCAGGTAACAAAGTTTTATTTAGTCCAATCTAAAGAAACAAGTGAGAAAATGAACTTTAAAACAGATTAATGTAAATTGGGAATTAAACGGGAACTATCAGCAGCTGGAGGAATTAATGGCTGGAACAACCGACTGAAGAAGCAGTGGTTGGGCTCTCTTTAATTTGTGCCTCAGAAGGTTGTGAAGACCTCCAGGAATGGAAGATGCAAGACCTTTCCAGCCGGACAAAGTACTCCCCAACCTGCCTGGATGGCAATGCTGTTAAACTGAACAGGGGGATGATGATACCATTTATCAGTTCGTGATACATGGCCAGTAGCAGAACAGATGCTCCAGGACCAGTTTGTGTTTGAAACCGAAGCCCACAAACCCCACAGAGCTGTAAACCAGCTGACTAAGCCCAACACACATTTAGGCATTTTCTCCTCCAAGAGGAATATTTTGGTCTCCCCCCTCACCTCTCACCACCAGAGCTCCCCAAACACCTCACCGCCTTGTGCAAACCCCTCCCCAAAAATCCACTGCCGGCCCTGCAAAGGGGCTGGGCACCTGCTCCCATGCCCATTTCTCACTTGTACCAGGCCACGTGTCATTTTGTCCTCGATTTTCTCTCAGACTCTCTCCAAATCAATTTCCACGTCTTGCAGTCCACCAGAGCATCCTTCAGCTGACCCTCTGAGGGAAGCTGATGGGAGGAGGCAGAGCAGGAAAGGCTGTCCACAAGTTCTTACGGTCTGTGGGAGCAAGGACAGCAAACTGCAGAGACTCCACCAAGGCAGCTATTTCCCAGAGAGGCTGTGGACTCACCGTCCCTGGAAGAGTCCAAGGCCAGGTTGAATGGGACTTGGAGCAACCTGGTCTCGAGGAAGGTGTCCTTGCCCAGGGCAGGGGGTGGAACTGGATGAGCTTTAAGGTCCCTTTCAACCCAAATCATTCTGGAACTCTCCAATTACCAAACTCCACAGGTAAGACCTTACTGGAAGTAAATCCACAGGGAAAAAAGAAAAAGAGAAAACAAAAAAAGATTACAGAAAGCGGTTGGGTCCTTGAAGCAGCAGTGATGGCACACACAGAAATCATCCCAGTGCAGAGGAAACCGGTGTGGTAGGAGACCAGCTTGGCTCACCCAAGCTCCGTATCGGGCTCGGCATGGGAAGGCATGCAGAGGGAAACTGGAAATGAGGTCAGATTAATAAGGATAAATATAAAGGAGTGGCAGCAGCACCCTAGCCTGAGCCCAGAGCAGCTACACAAGGAGTGAGAGGTGACCAGTGACAAACAGCAAAATCTAGAGGCGAATCCCAGGTACATCCAGGACCAACACAAGGACACGGGAAGGCTTGGTCTGTTCCACAGGGGACAGAGAAGACACCGAGGAATGATGCTGAGGACATGGGGGGTTTAAGCCTCTTTGTGTAAGTTTCTACAACTAAGAGCAAAGAGGGGGCCAGCACAAGCAGAGACCACAGAACTCACTGAAACTTCCAGTAAAAAATGCAATGTCAGATGTTTTACATGGGCAGATGGTGAGAGACCATGGAGTGATAGTTTTAAACTAAAAGAGGAGATTTAGATTAGATACTGGGATTAAATTCTTCCCTGAGAGGGTGGGGAGGCCCTGGCACAGGTTGCCCAGGAAAGCTGTGGCTGCTCCACCCCTGGAAGTATCCCAGGCCAGGTTGGATGGGGCTTGGAGCACGCTGGGATAGTGGAAGGTGCCCCACCTGTACTGGTACAGCTGATTGCCCCAAAGCAGGCGCAGGACCTTGCACTTGGTCTTGCTGCACTTCATGAGGATCTCATGGGCCCACTCCTCTGTCAGGGTCCCTCTGGATGCCATCCCTGCCCTCCAGCCTCTCACCTGCACCCCCCAGCTTCGTGTCACCTGCAAACACACCGAGGGTGCACTCAGTGCCACTGCCTGTGTCATTAACAGAGATATTAACCAGTACTGCTCCCAGTACGGACCTGGGGTGGATAGCACTCATTACTGGTTTCCATTTGGCCACTGACCGTAACCCTTTGGATCTGGCTATTTATGCAATTCCTCATCCATCCAACAGTCCATCCACCAAATCCACCTCTCTCCAAATTTCTCTCCAGTCTCCTGGGAAGGTGTCTGATGTCACTGACAGGCCTTCATTTCCCAGGAGGACAGACATCCCCACCCCAGGATCTCCCTTTTCTGTCTCACCAGGGGACTGCACAAGGTTGTTCCTGCCTCACCTGCGGATTCTGGGCTCTTCTGGACCCTGTAGCTCCTCCCTCAGGAACCAAACTGGCCACAACAGTTTGTCCTCGTTGATCCCAGAAATTCTTTTATCCTCTTTGTTCTCCTCCTGGTTCTCTGCAGCTTTTTTCGCCAGCCTCAGACAGACCATCCTCACTCTCCACCTCCAGTGTTGCTGTTTTTCGGGTGTCTCACATGGCTCTGCCCATAGCACCTTCCCTTCTTCTTCCACGCTTCCTCCAGCCAGCCTTTAATTTAACGCCATCCCTCAGCTCTGTGTGATGATTCATAGTTCTGCTTTTCTATTCCTGGACTGTCTCCTGTCCAAAATGAAGTCTCAGCTTCTTTTCCCCTCCAGCATTTCAAGTGTGCACCACAAGCCCAAGGTCCACGTGATTAAAGAGAGCTGCTGCTAATCCCAGCTTTGTCCCATCTTCCCCCAAGCCCTTGCTGCTCAGGGACTGGGGACGTCATTCAGACCCTGTCTGGGACTTGAGGACATGACTCAGACAGTGAGAGTTCATGGATCCTCCTTTCCCTCTCCTCACTTCTCACCCTGGCTGTCCCTAAACCCCTGCGGAGCTACACGAGCTCCAGTCCCTGAAACCTCCTTGTCCCCTGGCCACGCAGCCAAAGGCCCCCAGCATGCACTCTGCACTGACCACTACTGCCCCTTTTCCCCAAAAGTGCCTACAACCCATAAAATCCTGCCTCATCCCTATTCAGCCACAACACTGCTGCTGCTGGAATTATTTCCCTAACCTCTCTTCAGCAGGCAAACGCTCCCTCTGAATCCCCCCCAAGCCCTCCTCTTCTGTCACATCAACCGCGAGCTGCGTGTCTTTCCCCTCCCCAATGCCTCATTCCATAACAACCATCCCTCCTCCACTGCCTCCCTCCCAAACCGTGGCAGAAGCTCCACTCCCCAGCTGCTGAATTCCAGAAAACACCTCCCTGCTTCCTCCTGTTTGCGCTTCACATTGGAAAAGCTCTATGTAAATCACCTGAAATCGCTTTATTCTCCTCTTCCAAAGAGCTCCTCGAAGCTCCCCCAAGCTCTGTGCCCATCAGGAACACCCAAATCTCCCCAGGTGAGGTGGCTGACCTGGGAGGTCCATGTCCTGACAAAGTCCCCCCCATGCTCATCAGCACCTGCCTCTCGCTTTTAAACCAACTCCAAGCCCCCCACGGCAAGGTTGGCCTGTCCTGTGCTCTCACACACAGAACCGGACAAGGTGAGGCTCCAAGGGATGACTGCAGTGAGAAACCAGGACCAGGAGCAGCTTCTCCCACTGAACCGCTCCTGAGTGGAAGGGCCATGGCACCATCAGCCCTGCAGCACTCAGCTCCCACCAGGAACAGTGCTGGCCTTGGCCACCCGCCACCAGCGTGGCATCCTGCGTGGCTGTGTGCTCCTCCAGCCCCGCGCGACCCTCCGGACACTGCGGATGGACAGCACTCGCCAGAGGCTGGTCATAGAAACACCAAATGGTTTGAGTGGAAAAGGACTTTAAAGCCCACCCAGTTCCACCCCATGCCATGGCAGGGACACCTTCCACTGTCCCAGGCTGCTCCAAGCCCCATCCAACCTGGCCTTGGGCACTGCCAGGGATCCAGGGGCAGCACAATGGTTTCAAGCAACCTGTGCCAGGGCCTCCCCACCCTCACAGGGAAAAATTTCTTCCCAATGTCCCATTTGTGGGAAGACAAATTCCCCCTTGTCTTGTCACTCCAGTCCCTTGTTCAAAGTCCCTCTCTGAAGGGCAGACCCCTTTTCCCTACCACAGGAATCACTGCTAGGGTAAATGCCCAAAACCAAGAGCAGCAGCCAGCGAGCACTTCACCCACTGCGGTAGCCAGGGCCAACAGCCCACGCCGGCCACCACGGCCACCACGGCAACCCGGAGTCAGCAGCTCCCACCCCTGGGACTCCAGGACCAGCAGGACCCGGCTGGGATTCCAGATGCAGCAGCTGGAAGCGTGGCACAGAGCCCCGAGGCTGGAGTGGATTTCATCACACAGATCACATGGCCAGAATCAGATCTCACACATGACCCCAGGCAGGAATTCCCCAGTGACTCACAGCCAGGGCTTGCAGAGTGGACATGCAGCCCCACTGCAGCCAGACACCTGGGACAGATGCAATCATCCCTTTCCCTCTGCGTGCCGCCAGCTGGGCTGCTCTGCTCTGTCTGGAAATCTATTTCCTTAGGATTTATGGGAATTCAGAAGCAGCAGGGTTTGGTTGCAACTGGACAGCAGGTCTGAAAGTCACTGAGGCAGGAGAGGTAAACACAACCTCCTTCCAGCAGGGAAACAGCTAAAATTATCTTAATTTTTACCTTTCCTGCCCCAGAAGATTTCTTGCACTCACTACATCACTTCAGGAAATCCACCTGAACAGGCACCCATGGGATCCGTGCTCCCAGTGCTGCCCAGAGCAGCGGGAGGCAGCAGGAGTGAGACATCAGGTGTCTCTTCCATGAAGGGCACTGCAGGTAGGAACACAACAGACACGGATTCCCAGTCCCTGCAGCTGCTGCACGGGGAGATAACGACTTGCAGGAAGTCTTGGAGAACAATTTAAAAAAAAAATCCGATGCCAAAGGAAGGTGGAACCACAAAGAGAAAAGGCCTCCTCCTGACAGGGAGGGTGCAATAAGAGCATCCTGGTACTGCCAAGATGCCCGCCAAGGTGCCGCGCTCTGATCACAGGCTGGGGCAGCTCTTGCATTCCTCAATTCCCAGCAGCCAGGCTTCTGTGCCAGCCCTTCAGCCCACAGCTGCTCCTCCAGACCATGAGGCCACTGCCTACCCACTCCACATCCACGCCAGCTACGAGGGGCTTTTAGCCCAAAGGCTGTATCCCATTGCCCCAGGCACCAGAACACCCAATATTCCCCAGCGAAGGACCATCCCATGTCAGCCAGCTCAGCTGGAAACACAGTTTAGGACCAGATCAGACATCATTTAGATCTAACTGGGACCCAAACTGAGCAAAAGTCCCATCACTAGCTCAGAACAACCAGCCTGGATGCACCCATGCCTTACATTCCACCTCAGTGAGACTCCAGAGGAGGTGAGAGGCCAGAAGTGCCCAACACTGGAAGGTGTCTATGCAGAGAGTGGACATGCTCTGTCAGGAGCTTCGGGAAAGCTCCTGAAAGCGAACGGTGGGTGAGTGACTCACAGCCAGCTGCCCAAAGCTGGCCCCACTCGCACTGCTCCCACCAGGTGCCCCAGGCAGAGCCCGGCAACTCCAGCCCAAGCACAGCAGGAATGCGCGAGGGCTCAGCCCACAGCCAGGCAGAGGCAGCTCTGTGGACAGGGTCACGGCTCCGACTGAGGCCCGGGTCAGCAGGACATCGCTGCTCGGAGCAACAGTCAGCACAGAGCATCCCCAGCGGGAGAAGGCTCTGTGCAACCAAGCTGTGGAACTCCTGAGAAATGCGGAGTTTATGTTGGGACAAGGGTTATGCTGGGACTTCCCACAAGAGTTGTGTTGGGAAGGCAGAGAGCCAGCAAGGACTGACATCACACCGACCCACAGCGAGCACGGGGAGAGCAGCCAACGTCTGGCCAAACACCAGAGCGTGTCCCTGCAGGGGCAGCAGGCTCCCAGCTCCTCCCCAGGGATCGCTGGTGCCACTGTCACGGTCAGCAGATCCGGCACACGGAGCTTTGCCATCAGCTGTCGCACAGCTCGGATCAGCACAACCCAGGGCTGTTCTGCCTCCTCCAGACCTGACCACACGTCCCCTCTCCTCACCGCCCGCATTCACGTGGTCACACCACAAGCAGCTGAGAACTGACTGAACCAAACCCAGCACATGCCTGGCTCCTGCCAGAGCAGCTCCTGATCTCAGGGAGGGGTAGGTGGAACTGCCAAGTGGGAAGAGCTGCACTGTCCCTGCCCGCAGCAGCCATGCTGGTATTGGGTCAAGGGAACTGAAACCGCAGCCACAGAGATTCCCAATTCTCCCCTGAGCCCACCTCCAAATCCTGATCTTCCCCCATGTGCCTTCACATGCCCAGATTTTCCTCTTTAGCCGCAGTACCAAGTTCTTGCCCCGAGCACCAGGAACCTTCACCTCCCTCAGCACAGCACCTGCAATTCCATCCTGCTCAGCTTCCAGCCATCAGGACCATCCTCCAGCCTTCCTGCTACAGTTTCACCATCTCTCCCAACTTCCATCGATCAGGGCATCAAGCAATGGCCTTTTCTGATTTTCTGACTCTTCCCCAAGACCGGATTCTCCTGCTGTAAGCTCAGCAAGGTGAGAGCTGCGCCTGGCAAAGATGCTTCCAGATGACTTGGGCCACAACATAAAACTAGGGAGATGTATTTGTTTAAGCATGCTAAAGGCTCCTTCAGCTGTGCTTTGGTTCTTGCCCATCACTCCTGGGGGGCCAAGGTCTCTCGTCGCATCAGAATCTGCTCCAGGACTCTTTCCAGGCAGATCCTTTTGCTTGTGCTGCTCATGCCAGGCACTGGCGCCATGAGATGCTGAGCAGTGCCAGCCCTGCCAACAGCCTCAGCCAGGCCAGGACACACGCAGTGGTGGAGGACCCAGGGCTCTCCCTTGCCAGCAGGTAAGGCAGCCCAGGAAGCACTTCCCAGTGCTCTTAGGAACCTCTCCTGGGAGTCGGCCCTGAGACCACAGCACCCCTCACCCAAACAACACAGAGCGCACAATCAGAACAGGAGCTGCTCCGAGAGCTGGAGCCTCTCTGCTCTGGAGCCAGGCCGAGCTGTTCACCTGGAGAAGAGAAGGTTCTGGAGACCTTAGAGCCCCTTCCAGTGCCTAAAGAGGCTCCAGGAGAGCTGGAGAGGGGAGGGACTTTGGACAGGGACTGGAGCGACAGGACAAGGGGGAACGGCTTCCCACAGACAAGAGGCTAGGGTTAGGTGGGATAGTGGGAAGAAATTTTTCCTTGTGAGGGGGGTGAAGCCCTGGCACAGGGTGCCCAGAGAAGCTGTGGTGGCCCCTGGATCCCTGGAAGTGTTCAAGGCCAGGCTGGACAGGGCTTGGGGCAACCTGGGATAGTGGAAGGTGTCCCTGCCCATGGAACAAGATGGTCTGTAACCCAAACCGTTCTCTGGTTCTGTGATCTGCCCAACCTCTCATTTCGTGCCCTTTTAACCACCTTTGTACTTCCAGCAAATCTGGAGACCACAGAGCCAGAGGAACCTCTCCCTGAACGCAGGGGGCAGTACAGCAGAAGCCACACAGCTGCCCAGAATGCCCAGCTCCGGCCCTGGAGCAGGGATGTGCCGATGGCTCTGGAGTTTGCAGCTCCCCCTACGGCACCCCAGCACCATGGCCTGCGGTTTCCCGGCCCTCGGGAACTCACAGGCATACATAAACAGGGCAGTTCTGCAGAGGTCATGGAATTAGCAGGAAAAAGCTGGCTAAGCAGAACGCTCTCCTTCCCAAAGGGTGTAATTTACTCGGGGCTGATTCAGCAGAGCGAAGACATGGCGAGCCCTGCGTGCAGCCTGGCAGCGCGGGGCTCCCCGAGCCTGGCAGGACTGGACGGCTCCAGCGACGAGGGTCCTCATCTTCCTCCAGAAGATCCTGCATCAGTGGCAGCTCCTGCCTCAGTCTGCTTTGTGAATCAGCACATCAGGAGCCAGTTTCAAAAGACGTTGGGAGAGGATGGAGCATGGAGCTGGAAGACTTGTGCTGGAACTGAACAGAATGATGTTCAGCCAATTTAACTCATCAGAAAGAGAAATGGCAAAGTGACCTCAGTAACTGGTACAAGCAGCTTTAAACATTAAAAATACCCAGTATCAAAGCAGTCCTTCCTCAGAGAGAAATGCAGAAAATACCCAGATGTTGGAGATGCCATCTGGAAAAGTGGCAGCAATTATTGACAGCAAGACAGGTTATGATGGAGTAAACTCCTGAGGCAGAGAGGCCCAGGGCTGTTCCTCCAACAGGCCTTAGCCAGAGGCCGTATGTTTTAAGGCTAGAATCCTGGGATGGGCTATTTACACCAAGTGACCCCATGGTCCGTGCTGGACTCGCACCCAGCCAACAGCCAGGCCCTGGAGTGACACAGGGCCAGCAATGGGGCAGCCCCTGCCCGGCAGAGCAGACGTGGAGGTCACGGACATCCAGGCTGCTCCCAGCCTCCACAGACATCCTGCAGGGCTTCTCTCATCCCGAGCCTCTGCCAGAGCAGCAACAGCTGGAAATTGTAGAGGAGAGCTTTCTCAAACTAACCCTGCTTCTTAAACTGCAGAGAGGAACCCACATGGGTTTAGAGGTAGGTGGGAGAGATGAGGAAGAACAGCGAAGGGAAAAACATGTGCTGCAGGTAAAACTGACTACAGAGAGATTCCTGGTCCTGCTCCCTGGCCACCAAGTCCTCACGATGGCTCAAATCGTCTCCAAGCTCTCCCAGAGAGCTGAGCTTTAGGTGGGCAGCAAGGCATGCACATAACCACAAACATCAGAAGAAAACTCCCATAATTTGGCAAAAGCTCAATTGAGGGAATCTCACCTACTTACCTCCCTTCTACCTCTCCCTCCTGCCTTCATCACCTTAAACACCCAGAAAACCTCTGTGTAACCATCTCTTCAGTCCCATATAATGATCTTCTTTCACTATTCCATCTTGATGGTGCTGTCTCTCCCATCTGTCCATGGATCCATGCTGGTTCCTGTGGCCCCACGCTGCCCGCAGCCTGTCCTGCATGTCCCTCAGGTAAACCCCTGCACCAGAGGCATTGCTCGCCCTCCTCAAACTCGCATTCTGGTCACTGCTCAAAGTTCATTTCTAGGAAAGAAATTAAGCACTGTGCAATTACTGCTCTAATTACAAACTCTATTAATACAGTTCCTTTTGTAGCCTGTCCCAGAGTCTCAACGTTGGAGGTCACATTTACTGAGAGCAGGGGCTGCAACAGCCCCAGGTTGGTATCATTTTGCTTTATGCAGATATGAAATCTTTTATAGAACTCAGCAGCTTGCAGCAATCTCCACAACTTGGCAAGGAAAGCAGCCTGGGATGAGGGAATCGCTTTTTGCAAGCCCCCTGAAAATCTGTCCAAATTTGGTGGTTAGAAACTACCAAAAAACTCCAGGTCCTGCCTGTGATGCAGCTGATGCTGGAGACCAGCCCAACCTGCCATCTCCCCCAGCCCCAGTGCCCCCCAGCCCCTCTGCCCCCACCGCCTCCAAATTAAGCTTCAGCTCAAGGGGGAGACCAAAAGAGAGCAGAGTTCCCTTTCTTCCCACAGTGGCACCACCAATGCTGACCCATGAGCAGGCGCAGCTGGCTCTCACCCCATCGTGGGCTCCAAACTCCTTCACAAAGGCTTGTTCTCCAAGTCCAGGGGCCTGGCAGGGCTCTGGCTGCAGCAGCCCCCCAACACCCACTCCACCCCCATCCTTGGCAGAGCCACACTGTCACAGCTACCCCCCGGTTCTGTACAGCTCTGCCAATCCCCCTGACCGCACTGCCTGCACGGCTGCAACAGTGACACCCTTGCGGTGACACCCCTGCAGGGACACCAGCAGCCCTGGCCCTGGCAGAGGCTGGGCAGCCTGGACCCCTCGCCCCACTGAAGCACACTACTGCCTTCGACTTTTCCCTTTCAAAAATGAAGGAATTGCCTACAGGAAAGGAATCTGGCCGCAGGATGTGAGCAAGTCCTGCGAGACCCAGTGCTCAAGTGTTAGGAAATTGACTTTGGGGTTTCACTGGCAATTTCCGTCACGGATTTTCAGACTATGAGCCATCGTTCCGGTCACCAACTCCGATCTTCACATCAGGAACATCAACAAACAAAATCCTCTTCCAGACATTTCTGTATCAAGCCCCAAACCTGCAGTTTATAAGGAAATTCCCTTCCAGACCCAGGCACTCCACGCAATGATAACATCTCCAGCAAGGCTCTTCCAGCCATTAATTAACCCCTGTTAATTCACTCACACACACCTGGTAACGGGTCACAGGTAACTGTGTAATCACAGTGCACATTTCACCAGGATCAGGATCCATCCCAGTGCCTGGCAGGTAATAAGGGAATGCAGCCCAGACAAGGAAATCTGTGGGATTCCTGCTACAGATCCACAGGGAAGGCTCAGAGAAGACAGAATGGGTCTGTGGCTTGAGCAGGCAAAGCCCCCGAGGACGTGCAGCCTCTGGCACCATCCCACAGCCCAGTGGACACCAGGCGAGCCATGTCACGGCCAGCTGGGTGCACCCCTCAGCCCTCATTTTGGGTGACACAGGGTGCTTTGGGAAGCCCTGAGCACCTCAGCAGCACGCAAGAGGCCGGTGCGTGCATTCACACCTTCCTGAGCAACAGGAGGAACCACGCACCAGAGGAGTTGCTAAGAGACGCGCGCGCCTCCCACCAACGTGCCCAGCACCCACTGCCGCGGCCGGGGGCGCAGGACGGGGCACGCGCCCAGCACCCCGGGCGGCTCAGCAGCCCTGCAGAGCGACAAGGGGCAGGGACACGGCGCCTGGCATGGCTCTGCCCACAGAGGTGACCCTGGGAGCACCTCAGGCATACCCCGCCGTGTCTCAGCTCGCAGCTCCTCTGACCCACAGCTCAGGAACCACACACAAGATCAGATCATGTCACCAGTGACCTCGGGGCTCCCACCGCAGCTGTCACCAGAGGCATCAACAAGGGAGAGCTGCAGGAGCCCCATGGGAATGGGCGCAGGACAGTCCTCCCCCACCAGCCCACCGTGACTCCCCAGCTGCACTGGTGGGACCCCAATGTATCGGACTGAGCCAGGGCCTGTGCCAGCCTTGCGCTCCCCCCCATCTCCATCCAGCCTGAGTACCCTTCCTCTTCTCCTCAAATTCCATCAACCCAACAGCTTTCTGTGGCCGAAGACCTCCACAGAGGTGGAAAGGCCCCACCAGTATCAGCCCAGGGTTTTACATCCACCCTGTCTTGACCCCACTGAGTGTCTTTTGTCCTTGCACCATGAGGCCGATAAAACAAATTCTGGGATTTATATTCCCTCGACCCATGCAACCTTTCAGATTCTTCTTACAGTCCATCTTCCTTCCCTTCTTTCCACAGAAACCCAAGAGGACCAAAGTGGGATTCAGGCCTCTGGAGAAGCACCCAGGCTGCTTCTCCCATGCAGCATCACCATGGTGGTCAGCATCCCTGTAGCGGGGCCACCACTCCCCCAAACCACCTCGAGTGCCCCTGCAGCGACATTCCTGGCGTGAGGCAGTAGGAACGGAGCTGAGCATGCTGCCAACACCAAGCAGGGACAACAAAACCCAGGGCAGGGAAACGGCAGTGCTTGGCAGGCACCAAGCTGGACTGGGGCTCCTCACATAGACCAAAGGCACCCACGGCCCTGCAGCTTTCCCTGCTGTGGGCCAGCTGCAGAAACCTGGAGGCTTGGGCTCACCGAGGGCAGAGGGACCCCCAGGCTGGGGGGCTGCCAGAGCCTGCCGGCCCGCAGTGGGCCTCAGCACAGCACGATCAGCGTTCCCCTCCCCTCAGCTCCACCGCAGCCTGCCGGCTCCACCGCAGCCCCTCGCCCATTCTGGCCTCCAGCTCCATCCCAGTCCCTCCCCTTCATCTCAGCCCACCGGCTGTACCGCGGACCCTTACCCACGGCCGTCCCCCAGCTCCATCCCAGTCCCCTAGTTCCATCCCAGCCCCTCGGCTCCATCCCAGCCCCTTGGCTCCATCGCAGCCCTTCGGCTCCATCGCATTTCCTCAGCTCCTCTGCAGTTCCTCGGCTCCATCCCTCCCCTCGCTGCCGGTTCCCGGGACCCGGGCTGCAGTTTTCTGCATTTCTAATGCTAACGGGCTCCGGCGGATCCCGTTCCCCGTCGATGCCGAGTACAGACCCCACCGCCCCGATGCCGGAC